>CAIGRT010033145.1:0-15575 GCA_903798405.1 Fraxinus platypoda
CAGTTTCCCCTATATATATATATATATATATATATATATATATATATATATATATATATATCCTACCCTATATTTTCGGTAGTGGATGGAATTAGTGGTCTTGCAAAGAAATTGGTTCAAACAAAAAGTAATGTTGTATATCCATTGGTGCATATGCTTGTGAAGGCAGCCTTGATTTTACCAATTGCAACTGCAATGGTTGAAAGAGCATTCTCAACAATGAACATAGTTAAAAATCATTTGCGAAATCGAATGGGTAAAGAATGGATGAATCATAGCTTGGTTACATACATTGAAAATGATACATTTGATACTATTGCTAATGAGAAAATCATTCAGCGTTTTCAAAACATGAAGACTCGAAGAGAGCAACTATGAAGACCTAAATGTAAGTGTAATAATCTTTGCCTTTTGGGATAGAGATTAATTTTTGAAACTGATATTGTCATTTAGGTAGAAACTATGCAGTGTTGTCTAATGATGGGTATGATATATTAATTTTATCTTGAAGTACTTTTTTGGGCAATATAATCCTTCATTACGATTTTTATAATGTTAGAACTGTAATTTATGTTATCATTTAATCTGCCCCCACAACTCAACAATCATAGCTCCGCCCTCTGTGCAAATCATTATATGTTAATTAAAACTACATGTCGAATCACTTGATTTTCAATAATGAGTACTCAAACAAATTAAGTCTTTATTTGATTCTCGTTCTTTTCAAACTTTTTTTTTTCTACACGATCATTTTCAACCACACATTCACATGATAAAATATTCTGCACGTAAACAAGGGCTAAGTTTTTAAGATGGACTTTCAAGACTCAATATTATGGATTGGCTCTAGCTTCTAGCTCAAAGAAAATGCGATATAGCGATTGAAATGTCGATGCCAAGCAAGTAAGTTCTGGCTAAATGGGGCGGTATTCAATCCGTGCCTTGTACTTTGCTTCAGGTTGGGTCCCTAACTCCTTCCACCGGTTTTGGGATTTATTGTTGACCCTCCACTCGTCATTTTTGGCATCAATTACTTTGTGCATTCCAATTTCCAGTCCATTTAGGCGTATGCAGGCCACTCAAAATCTAGACGAATATTCACCTTTGTTAATGATCACAAGTTATCATAGTATGAAACTACGTGTATTGCGTGTCAAGAGTTTAGAAATTTTGAAATCTTGATCCTTGATGATATAAGAAAATTTATTGCTGGATTTGATAATGGAACAATATATTAAAATTAATTGGATAGATATTAAAAATTGGATAGATATTAAAAATCAATCATCGTATGTACATCAAATTTAACATCAAGTTTGACATATCTTTTTATATTAATTTTAACAACACTTTTTCTAATGAATGGCCAAATTTCCTACACATATGAGGATGTCAACTTTGATGTCAACAATGAAAGTACAAAAAACATAATTCATTAAAAATTGATAATTATCTGACACTGAAGTTACGTTGGGTATTAACAATCCATTTGCAAAACTGCAAACTTCCGTTCACGCTATAATTTAAATGTAAAAGTAACATTTTTAGAAGATTATGTTGTATTACAAATATACTCTCAATCCAATAAAAACTAAAAATGAAAAAAAGGGGTCTTGTGGTGTACTCATAAACTATTTTTTTCTTAATTGCTTTTTTTCACTTATGTAAACCCAAGATATCACGGAATCCCATGTTTGAAATCAAATTCTTACCGAATTGGAAATTTTTTGCAAACGAACAATTGATTCATGCTCTTCAGATTTTGGTTCCCATTAGCACGATTCGTGTTTTAGAGGACGAAGGGTTAAAGGTTTTGCTACTAAGGGATTCTTTGCCTGGTTCATAAGGCTTTATATACATAGGCAAGGAAGTCGGTGTCGGTTGCCACTAAGGGACTCTTTGCCTGGTTCATAAGTATTATCAGTAAGAAATGAAGCCGTTGCTTTTGCTCCAAACCTTTTTAAAAATCACCGCCTCGACAGTGACTTTCTACATATACATCCACAACAAATGTTTCGATAACCAGCTCCTAGTATACCATCAATTATCTGGGGATGGACAGTGATGGATAGATCATCAAAATGAAAGAAATGAAATTTGGTTAAGGAACTTGAACATCAAGAGAGGCTCAAGATTGCTAGATTCAACAAAAGCAAAAAAGGAGAATAATAAATATCTGATGTGGCTCCACAAACAATCAAGTTTAGTAGCTCCAACTGGGACAAAGGAAATTTTACATAAAGAACATCACAACTATAGTCATGAAATTAAAAGCCGTGGGAATTTGACATAGTTGATGAGGAAATTTGATTTTACAAAATTGCAAGTATGCATATAGACAAAATTTATTCAAACATGGTTTTCTCCTTTTGCAAATTCCCCATATGTCATTCCTCTTTCTTCTTCTTCTTCGTAAAAATGTTGAGGGAGAAGATGGAAATGGCGGTACAGGCAGAGAGTCAATTGAAGGAGAAGCAGCAACTTAAATTGTGGTGTATTAAAAAAAAAATGTTTAAGAATTTATATAAAATTGTGAGTAATTAAGTAATTCTACTTAAGGTGATTTAAGTAAATAAAAAACTTGATTAAAATTGTGATGTAACAAGTAAATTTTGCTGTGGTAATATTACTTTTTTTTCAAAACACTCCAAATTTTGAGGGTATTTTCGTAAGTTGCCATAAGCCATATTGATAACCTGATGGGCCACAACAAAACCTGATGGGCCTCCAAAATATACATATACCAATAAGCGGTTTTATCCCAAACGTGCAAGAATTTGACCGCCTTCTGATTTTCTACCGTCTCCGTCTCCGTCTCCGTCTGTCTCTGTCTCGCCTCTCGCTCTCGGATTCTCGGAATATCGGGCGTCATCGCCACCAGCCCTCAAATCTCAATTGTTTGAGTCTGAGACAGGATCAATTTTTGGGAAACTTCTCCTCCTTTGTTCCAAGGTAGGGGCTATATAAGCTTCTCTTTTAACTCTTTTAGATGTTTTTTCTTCTACATTATTTTTACTGCTACCATTTGTGAGTTTTGTGGTGATTATTCTGATTATTTCTACAAATGGAATCTGTGAGTTTTGTGGTTGGGGAAAGAAGATTGGAACTTGGGTGTTGCCCTGTTACGGTGTTTGACGAATTTATATTTAGGATGAGCGAGAGAATTGATTTCCATTTGGATCCAACCCTTGATTTCTTCTAATTTTTGGAGCCCTTTGCAAGAGATATGTTCTTGAGAAATTCTTCACTGGGTTTTGCATGAAATTTAATATTCTTGGCGATATTTCAAATGGCGATTTTGTGTGTGAATTTAATTTTCTATATAATCCAAGTGCGTTGGTATTATTAAATTTTTGTTTTCTGATCAAGTGGATTTATCTTTTCGTTTTTGTTTTACCTTTGCACTAACTCCTTGTGTGTGATTTTTGAGGTGGGGGTTCAAAATATATTTTCTTTGTTTTTAATTTTTTAGTTATACATTCTTACAGGTTATAAAAATGTCGTCAACAAGGAAAACTATCCTTAGAAAAGCTCACAAGAAGTGTGCACGACCGTGAGTTAATTATCTCATGTTTTATTCTATTTTTGGTCACTGCCTTTTACTTTGTTTTTGTGCCCATTTTAGTCTGATATAATTCATTATACCAGGCATTTGAGAAGAAATTTTGGGCTTCTTATAAGGCACACGGGTTGTGCGATGAGCGCACATGCCTATCTTCGAAATATGCATACTTTACTGGTAAATTTTCAAACCCAGTGTTTAATTTTGACACTATTAGTGAGATGGTTACCAAGTGTTCCATATACTTTACGGTGTGATGCTCCTACTACACAAAATTGTTACTTTGTCGTGGCCAACACCTCACATTTTGCCATCCCTAGATTGTATTTTAAGTCTATTTGTCTGATGCAGAAAGTTGAAGAGTTGGATGAGTTACATGCCCAGGTGGAAGAGCTAAGTCCTGAGATGGAAGAAATAAATGATGGCATAGATGCCAAGTGGGAAGAGTTAGATGCCAAAAGGAAAATGATAGATGCCAAGTGGGAAGAGATAGATGCCCTGCGCAAAGAGATTATTAGTAAGGTCGAAACGCGTAAAAGCAGAGCAAAAGAATACAAGGATAGGTAACCTGATATCTGATTGAATCTTATTCAAGATCTTTTATTTTTAAATCAAATTTTTACAGTATCATAATGTCTTTGCAGAGAGAAAAGGAAAAGGCGAACCCGGATGAGTTTACTGATGGAATCCTAAGGAAAAGGGAGCTGCTAGACATTGACATAGTAATAAGAACAATACATTAATTTGCTTGCATTATAGTAACTTAAGAGGTTTTATTATTTCGTGTTGATTAAACATATTATTTTATTGCTCTGGAGCGTTATTCATCAAAAGTATATATTAGTGTAAGATTTTATATACATGATCTCTTGTTTTGAAAAATCTGGTTGCTTAACGTATGCTGTTGATTATTCTGGGGTGAAATCTGGGAAATGAGGTTGCGCAACCTAAAAAATCTTACTTGCCATACTTTCTTAATTCGATTCTTTTCAAATAATCGTATGATATACTAATGTGAAACTGTCATTCTACTATGTAGATTGACTTGATTCAAGGGAATTGGATTCAAGGGTAATATTAACTTCTTGTTAACTTTCCTCAACTCTCTCTTTTCCATCAAAGTTATCTCCACATGTTTGATCCAGTTTCGCAAGTGCTGGTGGTTCTGGTGTCATTTGAACATTCAAACTACGATAGAGTTATGGTATATGAATCTGATAATACACGTTGAAAGAAATAGTTTGTGTTCTTCTTTCAATCCCTTTTATTGAGTAGTAAAAGAATAGTGATTAATTTAGAATTTATTCGATTTTGATTGAGAACAGGATGTCCTTTTTGATGTTGGTCAATTGATGCCAATGTCTCTATGCCTCTATTGTCAGATCCACTCGTTATGTTGTTCTTTAAGGATTCTTGACACAGTTTGCAGGGTTTTGAGTATGAATCCTCAAAATCAAAATGAAGAGTTAGGTTAAATTTTGAAGAAAGTGAATATGGATCTGTTGACGTCTAAATTGTGTGCATTGAGTGAGTCTCGTTAACAAAGAGCATGTCGCCTTATTTGCTTACCCCATGCTCAAAGGTTAGCGTTCATAGGTTATGAGAATTTATGAATTTATGAGTGAGTTTTTTATACATATAATCTCTTATTTTGAAAAATCTGGTTGCTTTACATATGCTGTAGATTGTATAAATTCTCTAGAGTTTTACTTGTTCAATACTTCCTTAATTTGATTCTTTTCAAAAAATAAATTGTGAGAAACAGTGGTTTGACTTCATAAATTGAGTTGAAGGTGCCTTGGAAATATTAACTTCTCGTTTACTTTCCTCAACCCTCATTTCCATCACAATTATCTCCATTCTTAGGTTTCCTTGAAACATTCAAATTGCGCGTTAGGGTGTTTACGAATTACAAATTCCGTAGCCTTATTTGCTTTCCATGTTCTCAAAGGTTAATGTTTACGAGTTAGAGCTTATTTATTTCAATTATAGGTTACTTGGTGCACTCAGGAGCCAATATATGCCTCTCTTCATGACTTCATTTGAGTTTTTTTGTTCGATAATTTAAATGACTTTATGGTCCCAAATTGACTTATTAGTAAACTTTTGGCCTCTGTCGATTACCCAAAGTTGTCATCTGAAATGGCCAATCTCTACGAAGATGTAAATTATTTAGATATTGTATTTAATATTGCCCTTTCATTTTTCTCTATTCAAAGCCTAAACACAACCCCTTTGAGCCATTTTGTGATAATAGGTGATAACCAGTACTCTAATAACTGTGAATTTGATTTTAAATGGGTAGTATTATGATTCAAATTCAAGATTTTTGTTTGTTCTAATATTTTTTTTTTTCTTTCAGCAAAGACATCAACACATCCCTAGTGAGTTTTTTTGGCTTCACAAATGAAAGTTGATGGGGGTTAAGGATTTCTCAACCATATATACACAAAAAAAGTCTTGTATACATGAAAGGAGGGGGGCATAAGCTTAACCTCCTGAATGTATCAAATGTCAAAAAATAGAAGGAAATCAATAAATAGGAAAGTACTACTTCCCATACAAAAAAGGTAAATGCATATAACAACTAGTTTATAAAACCTCTTAAGGTTGGTAGCACATGTCTTCAATCTGTACAAGTGCCTCAATATGTCGAGATAGGTTAAGTAGTCCATATTTCTAATAGCAGTGTTGATCCCAACCCTCTTAAGCAAGCGAGTCTGCAACTTGATTTCCCTATTTTTATATGTGGGAAATCGTGTTTCTATCGAACGAGATGAGGTCTCAAATCAGTCTAAGAATGCTCTGAATCGTCCATGGTCCTCCACTCTTGTGATGCAGTGAATAGCCGCAGTCGAATTTGCCTCAACCTAAATAGCTAAAATACCAAGTTCTCTGACTAGTAGAATCACATCCAGAATAGCTCTGATCTCGACCTCCAAAATCATATGTGGGCCATATGATGATCAAAATGTCCTAATGCAATGCCATGTATGGTCCCTAATGATACCTTCTCCACTCGCAACTCCATCATTGACGCATCCATCAATATTGATCTTGTAAGATCCCGCTGAGGGAGTGTGCCACACAACCAAAACAAGTGGTGATGGGGGAGGAAGAGTCATATGAATGTCGAAGAGGGGTGAACGACTTAAATCCTCTCGCCAATGCAAAACTCTAAACAATCCTCTCGTGTGAAGAAAAGAGATCATACTGTGACTCTCCAAATGATACTTTTGGGCACCATACGAATCTCTCCATTCTTCGCATCATTCTTCTCAGTCCATATAAACTAGAATATCAGTAGATGAATGATAATGCGATTCACCCCGTACATATTGTCCAGAATAGCGCTATCTCTGAAATCTTTGTCTAACACTCTCTCCTAACGTCTTTTTTTTAGTTGACGTCCTTGAAACACTCTTTATGTGAGTTCGCGCCACTATAATAAATTCTTTTTCTTGGTACCCTACTGATGACTGATTTATCGAAAGGTCGGTCGACTTCATTGCCCGATCAGTCCTCGAACCTTGATTCATCTAATTTTCTCAGTCACAAGTTGGAAATCGACTTTAAGCGAAATCCTAACCTTTCTTTATGATCCCTTTTTATGAGAATCATGAATTCCAATAGGTGCCTGAAAAATGCCCCCAAAATGTTGCCATACTTGGTCGGAGATGTTACTGCCTGTGGAAATGTGACTGATGGTCTCAATCTCGGAACAGGAACAACACTAACATCGAGAGGCCAAATGACATCCAATGCGCCTCTGTATGACAATATTTATTGGAGTTTAGTCTCCAGTAGAAGAATGAGACTCTGGTAGAAAGAATGGAGCTCCCTAGTAATTGAAATGAGTTCTGAAACTATCTACCCGATCGAACTAGTTGCCATGCTAACTTGGTAGCCAAGCTATCATGTGATGTGTCCCCCACAAAAAATGTGATAATGCAATAGCTCTAATATGCTCACCATAGGAGGTGGAAAAGCCTATAGTAATCGTCAAAAATCCCACCCAGTACCATCAAAGAAGTCATGCACAGTCACAGATGAGTGCTACTTCTGTATTCTAATACTATGTTAAACCACTTGACATGATATGTAAACATGTCATTGGTTCAAGTCGAAGGCAAATTGTCTTTGCCTTTTTATTACATGTCATCATTTTTTGCTAGTCATAATGAATGTTTACGTACCCAAAAAAAAAAAAAAAAAGGGCTCCATCGTAGTTAAGTTTGCACATAATATTTACTTTTAGCTCGGAGTTTATGTAAGAATAACGACATTAGTGCTTTTACTGTAAAATTAAAACAAGATATGAAAGCTTTTAAATATTTTCAAAGGGAAAGTTACAAAATACATCATGCATACATTATGATTATACTTTTAAATATAAGGGTTACAAAAAAATTATTTTCTAAAATTTTTGAAAGTGTGTCATCACTAATAGTCAAACGACTTCATTTGACTAGTTCAATATTGTAATAACAAATAAAAGTTCTCAATTGTTGTAATTCTAATTACAACTAATAATTTTTAGGTATCTTATAAATAAAATTGTTGGGTCCAACTTTAATTATGAGAACAAACAGTTGGGTTTTGATTCTATACTATGATTAAAATTTTCAATACATTCAAAATTTCAACATCTATTTCATTTTCACGATATGTAAAGTATGAATACATCCTTAACCGATAGAGAATTTTGTAAATTTTCCGATTTTCAAATTATGCATTTACACGCGATTTGAATGTAGAATTTATGCAATATTACTGAATTATAATATTTTATTCGAAGTACCTAATTGTGAATGCTTAAATCTTTTCAAATTATCAAAGCAATAGTTTTCAAATATTACTTTTATCTCAATTACGAAAGATCAGTAATTAAGTAATGAAATAATGAAATAATGAAAATGCCACTAACGTTTTAAAATGGCTCAACATGGAAAAAGAATTTATGGGGGAATTTACAAAAATATCTAATTATCTAATTACATGTTTGTCAATTGAAAAGTGTCTAATTTTGATAACTTCTGCGAAAATGGGTAATTATATTACCAACACAAAATTTACTTCACACACCACATTATAATCACGCCACAATTAAAATATATTTTTAATAAATACACCAAAACAAATTTACAAATATACTCCTAATCCAATAAAAATTGAAAATTAAAAGAAGAAAAAAAGTATTGTGGTGTACTCATAGATAATGGCAAGTCTGGGACAAAAATCCAATGTCTAGGTTTATGTACAACGAATTTCCCGAACCAACTTTGGGGGCTGCAATGGCTTGTGCCTTTCAGCTGCTGAGTTGCTTGTGCCTTTTCAGAGCTATGGAAAGAGTTCAATTCAACTCTTCCTCAGTGGTCATGGATCCCATCATCAAAACGGTTCGGGATTCCCTTCAATCATGTAATTCTACTTGGACCTTTTCGTACATGTTCCTATCAATTAATTTAATCCAAAAGTTGTATGATTTATTTTCCCAATTTATTTTTTCCTCGTGGACGGTTACTTATCTATGGAAATATTGGAAATTGTTATTCAAAATTGAGAAAATCAAGTGTGGAATGAAAAATGGGGTATAGGCCATTTTTAAACTTTGCTATGCAGTCGCATAGTCTAATATCGGGACTTGAGGCCCTGATATTGATTCATCTATGCGGTCGCATAGGATTGACCTATGCGACCGCATAGGTCAATTTTGTGGCTGTTTTTTGGCCTTTTTAGCCGTTGTGTTTTTGAATTTGATGGCTTTTCATACATCTTTGGCACCATTTCGTACAAAAGATTTGAGAGCTATAAATAGATGATCCTTGTTCATGGGAAAGATGTTGAAAAATATTATTAAATCATATATCATTCCAAAACAATAGAAATCAATTCTTTTCTTCACCATATTCATTTTTCCCTCTTGTGTTCTCAAGTTTGGGGTGGAATTACATCTTATGATTTGGTGTAATTCTGCAACAAGGTTTGATTGCTCCTACAAACCGTTTGCCAAAAATCCTTAAGCATCTCAATCAATCCGGAGAGGGGGCAAATTAGTTTGAGGACGGCGATAACGTGTTCGGGCCTTCGGTGTTTATTTTATCAAGTTTGATCCTGGTTTTGTTCATGTTTGTTGATCTCGTTGTTGTAATATTTTGTTGTGTTTCTTCTCCAACTCCGGTGCTTCTTCAACAATCTCAAACTAAATTTCCTGCGATAGAGAGTGAAACAACTATGACGACAATAAAATTGATGAATCAGGATTTGGTTCACTTGGATCGTTTCAATAGCACGAACTTCACGCGGTGGCAAGACAAGTTTAAATTCCTACTAAAAGAGTTGAAGATATTTTATATTCTTTATCCGGATTTGACACCATTATCAGACTATCAAGTGGAGAAACCGAAACAATCAAGGCATAAAGACTAAAGCGCCAAGAAGATGAATTGCCGTGGTCACATACTCAACGTGCCGTCTGGCCGTTTGTATGATTTGTACACAAACACTTCATCGGCGAAAGAGATATTGAACGCCTTGGAAAGTAAGTACAAAGCAGAAGATGAAGGTACCAAGAAATTTCTGATTTTGAAATGTTTTGACTTTAAATTTCTTGAACATATCCCTGTGCTTCCCCAAGTGCATGAATTGCAAGTGTTAGTCAACAAATTGAAGGCGGTAAAGTATTGAAATCTCGGAGACCTTTCAAGTGGGGGCTATAATTGTAAAACTCCCCAGGACTTGGAAAGGGTACAGGAAGAAAATAATGCATAGTTCCGAAGATTATTTTTTTTGAACAATTGTATAAACATTTGCGTATTGAGGAAGAGTCGAGAATCAAAGATAAGAATGAAAATTCTTATGAAAACACTTCCAAGGCTAATGGGGTAGAGAAAACTGAACCGCCTACGAAATCCAACAAGTAAAAGCTTTTTAGGAACTTCAAAAAGTCCAAGAAGAAGACCAAATGAGGGTATTTTATGTGTGGAAAATCTGGGCACTATGCAAAGGATTGTAGACACTGGAAACAAAACAATTTCGAAGGTAAAGTGAATTACATCAAAGAAGATAACATTGTGGCCACCATTAGCGAAGTCAATGCTATCAAGGGAAAGGTTCCCGATTGGTGGTATGATAATATGCAACTATACATGTATCATATGATAAGTGATTATTCAAGACTTATTTCGAAATTGATGGAGAACAAGAGATTCAAATGGGTAATGAGGTCAGATCCAAGGTGTGTGGAAAAGGAAACGTGGATATCACTTTCACTTCTGGCAAGACGGTTACCTTAACAAATGTACTACATGTTCCTGATATGAATAGGAACTTAGTTAGTGGAGATCTCTTAGGAAAANTTGGCAAGGGAAATGTCGATATCATTTTCACTTTCGGGAAGACAGTTACTTTATAACAAATGTACTTCATGTTCCCAACATGAATATGAATCTAGTTAGTGGAAATATCTTGGAAAATCAGGTATTAAAAGTGCCTTTGAGTCCGGTAAACTTGTACTATCCCTAAATGGAAAATTTGTTGAAAAATGCTATTCTAGTGAAGGAATGGTCAAATTATGTACCGTTGACAAATCTTTGATTAATAAAGTTGATTTTGCTTATGTCGTTGATTTATTTTCATTATGGCATGCTAGATTATGTCACATTGGTAAAAATGCAATGCATAGAATGATGAAAGGTGATTTGATTTCATATGATGTAAATGATGAATTAAATGCAAAACTTGTGTAGAAACTAAAATGACTAAAAGACCATATTAAAGTGTAAAACGGACCTCTAGTATCTTAGAGTTAATTCATTCAGATATATGTGAATTAAACGGAATGCTAACTAGAGGTGGAAATATGTATTTTATTACCTTTATTGATGATTGTACTAAATACACTTATGTTTAATCGATGAAGCACAAAATGAGGCATTTGATATGTTTAAGATTTATAAAAGTGAAGTTGAAAATTACTTAGGAAAGAAAATAAAAAACTTAAAAAGTGATAGAGGTGGAGAATACTTCTCTAGTGATTTTAATATGTTTTGTGAACTATATGACATTATTCACCAATGTTATGCACCTAAGACACCCCGAACAAAACAGTTTGACTGAAAGAAAAAAAAATAGAACCTTAGTTGAAATGATTAATGCTATGCTTACGTATGCTAAGTTGTCATTTAATTTGTGATATGAAGCTTTATTGAGTGCATGTAGGATATTAAATTGAATTCCTTCAAAATATACTAATGTTTCTCCTTATGATGTGAAAATGGAGAAAATCAAACATTGGATACTTCAAAGTATGGGGTATCTTGCTTATTGCAAGAACACGAATCCTAATAGGATCAAGTTGGGTCGAAGAGACATTAAATGTGTCTTTGTAGGATATGCTAATAATAGCAAATCTTATAGATTATTGAACTTGGAGACCAATGTGATTATCAAATTAAGTGATGTGGAGTTCTTTGAGGATTCGTTATCTTTGAATAATGATTTGAGGAAAATTCATAAAGATATCCCTAGCTCATATCCCTAGCTCAAGTGGAACACGAAATAAAACAACTTCTAATGATTTTGATGAGTCTAGTGAACCACGAAGAAGCAAAAGAACTCGGATTGTAAAGTCCTTAGGATCGGATGAAATTGATTCTCAACTTATTTCCTTTTACTTGGTAGAGGGAAATGAGGTGAATGTTGTAAGAACGATTCCCTTTGTTCTATAAGTGGAAATCGAACCTAAAACTTATAAAGAAGCTATGGCTTCTCGTGATAGTATCTTTTGAAAAGATGCGATNAGAAGCTATGGCTTCTCGTGATAGTATCTTTTGAAAAGATGCGATTAAGGACGAAATGGATTCAATCATGTCAAATAACACTTGGAAGCTTGTTGATTTGCCACCTGGGTCCAAACCTATTTGATGTAAATGGGTGTTTAGAAGAAAGTATAATGCTGATAGTTCTCCTAATGCCTTTAAGGCTAGATTAGTAGCCAAATGTTATTTGCGATAGTTTCTATATATGACTTTCATGTTCATCAAATGGATGTCAACACGACATTTTTGAATGTGGATCTCGATGATGAGGTCTATATAGAACAACCCGAAGGGTTTGTTCTACCTGGAAATGAACACAATATGTGCAAGTTAGTCAAATCGTTTTACGGTTTGAAGCAGGCACCTAAGAAATGACATGAAAAGTTTGACTTAGCTATAATATCTTTTGGTTTTAAACATAATAGCGTAGATAAATGTTTGTATTCTAAATTATGTGATAATTATGTGATTTTTATCCGCTTATATGTTGACGACATGTTGATTATGAGTAATCACATGGACGTGATAGAAGAAACGAAGATGTTTCTATCTTCTACATTCAAGATGAAGTATCATGGACAAGTGGATATCATTTTGGGTATCAAAGTCTCTAAGACTTGGAGGGGTTATCATCTAAGTCAATCACATTATATTGAGAATGTGATTAACAAGTTCAAGCATTTGAACGTGAAAGAATATAGTACCTCAATTGATCCAAGTTCGAAACTAATAAAGAATTATGGAATGGCTATTGCTCAATTGGAGTATGCAAGTGCTATTGGTAGTCTTATGTATGTAGTTCAATACACAAGACCAGATATAGCCTATGCAATAAGTATATTAAGAAGGTTTACTAGCAATCCGAGCAATGATCATTGGAAGGCCATTGGGAGAATTCTTGGATACTTAAAGAAAACAAAGAACTTAGGTCTTCAATATACAAAATTCCTGAATGTGCTGGAAGGATTTACTGATACTAGTTGGATATCTAGCACGAGTGAAAGTAAATCCACTTCGGGTGGGTGTTTACACTTAGAGGAGGGGCTGTTTCTTGGAAATCAAAGAAACATTCATGTATAACACGCTCAACTATAGAATCCGAATTTGTAACACTATCGAAAACCGGGAAGGATGTTGAGTGGCTTAAGGATCTCCTATATGAGATACCGTTGGGACCGAAGAATACATCTTCGATATCTATCATGTGTGATGGTCAAGCCACGTTAGCGAAAACATACAAGGAGGTATACAATGGAAAGTCTAGACATATGAATCTAAGACACGACTACATAAGGAAATTAATCAAGAGTAGAAAATTTTTCCTAAATTATGTAAAGTCAATTGAGAACTTAGCAGATCCTCTAACTAAACTTCTAAATAGAGATTTAGTATATTCTACTTCGAGTAGGATGATGTTGAAACTCTTGAACTAAAAAGGTCCACCAATGATGGCAACCCCACCCGTCATTACTCAAAAGGTAATCCACGGATTCAAAGGATAACAACAAGTCATTCGATATGTGGATAGTTTCAGCATTATTGATATCCGTGATAACCCTATCCTAGTAATAATAATGGTGGTTGTTATTGAAGTGAGGGATAAGTTTTTAAACTCTTAATGAAGTTCAGTATTAAGTACAAGTATCTCTAAAAGTAACGAAGATACTGGAAGAACTTCACCTAAATAAATTTCGAGGTAGTGCCACCTCAATAGAGAGTTAGAATTTCTCTCTTAAAAGTTTGTTGAAAAGGATGAGCGCGATGCCATAATAACACTAAGCGAGTTTGAGAAACTTGAGAACACGTGATACTTGTGTGTGTGTTCTTTCCGATATTGTTATATGGAATCATTGGTTCAAAGCTTTCATGTTACCTTTAATTCCAACTTTACTTTGTTAGAATTACATTATAGTTAGATTCAAATTGAAAGATATCTAATCCTTACGCATGAGTATTGTTTATTTTTTATTATGGGATTTTATTCAATATTGAACAAGTGGGGGATTATTGGAAATTGTTGTTCAAAATTGAGAAAATCAAGTGTGGAATGAAAAATGGGGTAGAGACCATTTTTGAACTATGATATACAGTTGCATAGTCTAATACCGGGACTTGAGGCCCCGATATTGATTCATATATGCGGTCGCGGTCAATTTTGTGGCCGTTATTTGGTCTTTTTAGCCGTTGTGTTTTTGAATTTGATGGCTTTTCATACATCTTTGGCCCCATTTCATAGAAAACATTTGAGAGCTATAAATAGGTAATCCTTGTTCATGGGAAAGATGTTGAAAACCATTATTAAATCATATATCATTCCAAAGCAATAGAAGTCAATTCTTTTCTTCACCATATTCATTTTTCCCTCTTGTGTTCTCAAGTTTGGGTGGAATTACATCTTGTGATTCGGTGTAATTCTGCAATTAGGCTTGATTACTCCTACAAACCGTTTGCCGGAAACCTTAAGCATCTCAATCAATCTGTAGAGGGGGCAAATTTAGTTTGAGGACAGCGATAACACGTTCGGGTCTTCGGTGTTTATTTTATCAGATTTGATCTTGATTTTGTTCGTGTTTGTTGATCTCGTTGTTGTAATATTTTGTCGTGTTTTTTCTCCAACTCCAGTGCTTCTCCAACAGGAAAATGTAATTCTTCCTGGTTTTGATGAGGTGGGTTTTTCTGAAATCTGCAACTTTAACAATTCTTCATTCATTTTTACAGCCAGAAAAAGAGAATGAAGTATTTGAAGTTATTCCCAAATATTCTAATGTTTTGTTTTACAAGAAGAACATCATAAAGGGGATCTAATTGATAAAGAAGAGCATAGTTGTTCCTATGCAGATGAATTTATTTAAATGAAGTTCAAAAAAATATAGAGAATCATGGAGGCAGAACTCGCAACTATACAAAAAAATATGAAAGAAAAGAGAAAATATATATATATATATATATATATATATATATTCATGTTTGTGGTGGAACACTAATTTATTTCGTTAAAAAGTATATTGATAAGTGTATTTTCTACACTTATTCGGGGCTTGAAACTATAGAATTTATTGTTCTTTTGGCAAAATATGACCTAAATTGTGTCACATTGCATCTTGTAGGTAAAACTTGATGTTTGATGAATAATTGGAGAAAAGAAGCAAAATGTAGTGAAAAATGGCGAAATCCGAAGGTTGAGGATTAAATTG
>CAIGRT010033155.1:0-12299 GCA_903798405.1 Fraxinus platypoda
AAGTCCTAAAGTTGCCAATCGTAGGCTATCCAAAAGCCCTGTGTCCGAGGTACCAAAAATAAATATTAAGCCCCTGTTTGGTCCACATTATTTTTTTCATTTTCATTCTTCTACTCATTATCAACCACACATTCTTCAATAAAATAATATTTTCCATCACATCAATAACTTTTCCTTCATTTTCAACCACATATCCCACATCACATCATTAAAAAAAATTCATTCTTGATTTCATAATGTGCACCAAACAGGTCCGAACATTATATAATTTTTCTTACTTTTTGAGTTTTTGTTATTTTACTCCTTTTTATTTAAATAGAAGGAAAAATTCATCATTTAATTGTTAAAATGGAGGGAATGACTAGTTTTATTCTTGGATTAATAGCATAAAACATCTCTAAAAACGTTTTCATTTGCGATATGCCCCTCATCTATTGAAAATCGCAGAAAACCTCTCTGTTTGAAACCTTTTGTGCGAAAAACCCTCTACCGTCAAGATCCGTCAAATTTTTGTTATAAACAATAAAAAATGTCAAAATTAAAAAGGAATAATTGCAATTTCAATACCCAAACTTTTATTTTTTTTTATAAATTTATTTTTTATAAATACCCAAACAAAGTGGTAGTTGCCAAAATATTTTGTTGGTTTTTTTTTTTCAGAGAGGTGGTGGGCGAATGGAATTATGGAAATGAATGGTGTTGGAGCGGAGAAATTGGCATTTTATATCTTGGATTATAGTAACTGTAAAAATGGGATTGGATGAAATGAACAATCTATATTGGGCATAAGCAATAATGATTGACGATAATTCACCACTTTCTTATACACTCAGGTGTTTTAATCAAATCCTTTATTTATTTTGAAGGTGAAAACATTTTTTTTTTATTTTTATGTTTGGGGAAGAAGATGGAGTGGAGTGGAGTGGAGTGGAGTGGGGTGGGGTGGAAAATAAAGTTTTAAAAATTTGAAATTATAGGTGGCACATATAAAAAAATTGGATTTAATTTGGAAAAGAATAAAAGTTTGGGTACTGAAATTGTAATTATTCCTTTTTAATTTTGACATTTTGTACTGTTTCTAATGGAAAATCTGACGGATCTTAAAGGTAGGGATTTTTCACACAAAAAATTTCAAATATGAGGGTTTTCTACGATTTCTAATAGATATGAGGAATATCACAAATGAGAACAATTCTAGGGGAGTTTTCTGTTATTAATCATTTTATTCTTAATTGAAAGGTTGTGATGTATTATGCTAAAAATTTTGGTGATAGATTTATTACATTTCACAAAGATTGGGATAAAAATTGCAAATTTCCCATAAAATAATCATAAAAACGTATGATATAAATAAAACCACAAATAATTACAATCAACAATCATTTTAGAATTACTCTCTGGTCCTTAAAAAAAATAATAAACAATGACAAAACAAGTCTACACATAAAATAATAAATTAAAATCAACAGGAAGGTTTAATTGCTTCTTCTTGGCGCTGGCTTTTCTTTTGCTTCTTATATTTGTAAAAGATGTACTGAAGGATTATCTATGTCAAAAATTATATGTTAAGGGCAAAACAACTTGAGAGACAACTTTGGAACAAAAAAATATTAAGTAAAATAAATAGAAAAGTAGGATACAAAAAGATCAAGCAGCACACAGCCAACAGCATCCAGCAGCCAAGGCATGTTGGATTTTATCATCTTCCACTCAGTGCTTCTCACTAAAATGCTGCATTTATTCACTCAAATTTGTTAAAGAAATATGGGACTGTGTGTAAATATGGTGTATTGAGGGAGTTGAACGAATAATGTAAAAGTTGTCAAGGAATAAAATCTTACGTCGAATAAAGATGAAAAATATAAACCAATTTATAAGATTTTGGGTCACTCCTCTTAATAAGATTGACTTTTTAAGATAAAATCTTAAATCTTAATATGGTATCAGATTCCATTAAATTTCAACAAGCGATTTAATCCGATTAAGACTAAAAAATGAGCACAAGAATTTCACGATTGGTCTGTTCAAATGAGCCAACATCTTGCAGTGGCATGTTGAGGGATAAAATCCAACATTGAATAAAGATGAAAAATATAGACCAATTTATAAGGGTTTGAGCTACTTTTCTTAAAAATGTTGATATTTTAAGATGAAACTCAAAATCTTTACAAAAGTAAAACAAATGATTTAGATGTGCCAAAGAAAGCTTCAAACCATGCGCAAATGTTCCAACACTTAATTTAATACGTAGTAAGTGAGAAATAGAGAGGAATTTAGAACCTTCCAACATATGTTGCATTGGCAATGAGTGCGAAAACGAACATTAGAGGGTTCAAGCCCTGTGAAGTAAAGCAAAGCAACGAAGAGTGTTGGTTCATTATGCAGTATGGAAATGAAACACGACTGGACATTCTTCTTATTCTTTATATTAAATTTAAAGAGAAATAAATACCTCTACACTCCCTCTTTTGATCTGGTCATTCAAGGCAACAATAGTACATTAGAACCTAATCACAAAATCAAAACAATTGCATGATTTTCAAACCATTGTCGACCGTAGAAAACTCACACTCAACCAAATTTGTGGGATTCGTCCACCCATATATATTGCAGCCATCAACCAACCCAACCATTGTCCATATGCATTTTCTTGGAATGCCTGTTCCTGTAGATAAATTCTGCCTTAAACTAAGCTCTTTCAATGCATACAAAGACTTTCGAATTTGATAAAGAATTGAATAGAGTAGTAGAAAACCTTCATAAATCTCCTTCCACCAGTATCTGTTAAAGCTCTGGTTAAGAAGGGAAGAGTTGCAGAAGCAGCTGCAAATGTTCCATATCCCACCTGATAGTTTCCGAAAATTAGTTTCAAAGGCTTGACTGACACTTGGGCTTAGGATTGAATCTGGCTAGGGCGCCCTCGTAAGGCGTAGGGTAGGGATTCCTCATTCCTATATAAATAAAATAACTTCGATCGTCTCCTACTTCTAACTCCAGTTATTGGCCCCCTACTGACTACCGGGGCATCCTCTAACGAGCAAACAAAATTAGCTTGATCAAGTAAGGCGATTGTTCGAGTAGGTCCTATCGACTTGACCTCTTTTGTCGGTACATCATCACTATTTGTCGTCTGATACACGCCATTGACTCCAAGTTTACTGACTAAAAATATATATTACTCACTCCAAATTTATCAAAATCTAAGTATGAAGTTAGATTAAATCTGTTAAATTAAGACAGAAAACAAACTTTTTACTTATGCATAGTAATTATACTTACGGGACGAGGAATATTACGAGGCCGACTAACAATAACAGGCTTGTTGGAGAAAGGAAGAAATGATTCCTCTTCAGATGAGGAATCTGAATCATGTTCCAAAGCAGGAGGACCGCTCCTCGCCTTTATATAACACTGATTCATTGGTGAACTATCACTTCCAGCCAAAGATCTTGCTGACCTGCACAAATAATCTTGCTAACCATGCTGGTTTATCTTAATTGTACTTGTATATATATAGATGCATATTTCTTACATATAGTAGAAGTCCCTTCTATGTGGTACCTCAACAGGTACATTTGATGTTGTTATTCTTCCTTCTTGGAACTTGGATTTTGGAGCATCGGTCTCTTCTTTATCCTTAAAAAGAAACCAAGAATCATGAAAGTTTTCGGGTCATTTGACTAACAAAATTTGTAGAATTAGATGGATAATTATATATAAATCTTGAAAAGATTCGTACTGCTTTTGGTTCAGCTTTACGTCGCCTTCTCAAGCACGGAAGAAAATGGTTGTAGTAAATGCATTGGAGTGCCAATATGATTGTGACCGTCGTATAGAGCTGCAACATTACACAGATAATGAACATTTGATGCATATGCAATGTCATTTGTAAATCAATTTGGGTTAGACTTACCCATGCAGTGTACAACTGGGTGGGCAACTGCATCAAATCAACAGAATCTATTAGAAACATAAGCTTAACATATGTACAAATTGTTACAACCCATTTCCTATTAGTCAAAAACCTTGTTCAAAGTCAAAAGTTCGCATTGACTTTGAATAACAAATCTTGACTTTTTGACTAATAAGAAATGAGTTGTAGCACAAATGTTCTAGAGGCTATTACATTTGTTTCAAACTCACAATTGAACTTCACAAAATATTTCATTCAACCACTTAATCCCGCATCGACTAATTACAAAAATATAGAGTAACATATAAGGGTTTGAACTACTCCTCTCAATAAGATTGATCTTTTGATATGGAAGTCTTAACATGGTATCAAAACTCATTACGGTTAAATGAATAATTTGATCAGATTAAGACTCAAACGAGCACACGAATTTCAAAATTGATCTACTTTGTAACCCCACTCCTCTAATGAGCTCTGTTAACCCTGATGTATTCTACATAAAGCTATTCAAGAATATTTTGAGATTACAGGAAGTCTGGAATTCGATGATAAGAAACACCTAAAGTATTGCTAAGTAATTTTCTTAAACCAGTGCATATGCAGGTGCTCACACAGTGGATAATCAACCCAAACGGATAACTAGTGGTACTGCTATAATTTTGAAGATGGTTAGTGGCATTGTTGTAGTTTTGAAGAATTGCTAATCAATTAATGGGCTGACTGCTCCAAGTTGTGGTTGACCCAATGATGTTCGAGGCTGACCGCGGCATAGGTAAATGATCAACCCAATGCTCACCTTTTTTGACTCAGTTGAATTACAACCTTATAACAGTCACTCCCCTCTGTGAATTGTAAAAATTTTGCAATTGTTTTTAGTCGATTCGAGGAAATATGCAAGTGTTTCATGCAAGTCTTTTGATTTTTTGAGAATTGATGGTGTGAAAAGTAATTTTTTGAAAAATACGTAATTAAATAGTAGGAAAAAATTATGGTTTCACGTGTAAAATTATTTTATATGAATAACGAGTAATTAAAAATCAGTTTGAGATAAAATAATTTTGGAAAAATCAAAATCGAACAAATATATCTCCATGTCTATTCGATATATGATTTTTTTGCAATAATCTCTCACTCGAACCGAATATCATATCAACATAGCCCAATATGATTATCACATCCCCTCAAATGAATATGACAAAACACTGCATCAAGGAATGCATAATCTCCATCACGTTAAGCAAAGTTACGGTGGAGGCTTCACCAACTTGAGTGTCACCATCAAAAAATTTCCCATATGAACAATTAACAAGGTTCAAACTTTCGCTCGAATTTTCCATACACATCTAATGATTCATCGTGAGCATCCATCTGACTGAAAGTTTGTTTGAGAAATGTTTTTAAACAGTTTAAATTATAAAAATAGAAATAAACGATTGAAATGAATGGATAAAAAGTAGTTGAACGCTTAAAAATAGCTTATAAAAATTATCCAAACATACATTAATGGTGCGTTTAATTACGAACATGGAATTTGTATTAAAAGAAAATAAATTCTAAGCAATTCAATTACCTATAACTTATTTATATGAAAATTATTAATTAAATATATTTAATTGATTTAGTTTTCAACCTATTAAATATTATATTTGTCTATTTTTTATTGTTAGATAGATGAAAGAGAGTAGATAGATGAGAGAGAGAAAGAGAGAGTGAATTACATAGAAAGTAAAAACACCTCCACCCCTCTAAAGAAAATATTTTCCTTATTTTCAAGGAAAATATGATCACATGATCAAAAGTGGGAAAAAAAAATTTCATGGAAAAAATTGTTAGTCAAACAGCATAAAAGTAGAAAATTAGGTAGAAAAAAATACATTTGTCATGAAAAATATTGGCAATTAAACATACTCTTAAGTATAGAGTACATACTCTGATAGGGTTTGTTTGGATTTGAAGTTCGAGTCATATCTCAAAAGGTTAATGTAATATATATGTTGAGTAATCAATCCCTTAGCCCCTGTTTGGTACTGATTAAAATCTAAATTTTGATCAAAGTCAAAATTAACAATTCATTTCAACCACACATTTCATCAATTTTTATCAAAATCTACTAAAAATCTAATTTTAATTACCACCAAACATGAACTTACCAACGTGGAACTTTTCTTTGCTCATCTCTTAAGAGATGAAAGTTTTCCCCTTAAGCAATACATTCACAAGAACCCAAAATATAATTTTATTTATTTGTTTTTCTCTCTCCACTATCCCCGGCTCTCAAATCTCTATGCTTCTCATAAAAATTCTTTTACACAATATTTTCAATGCTTCTATCTTCTAAGAAAAGGATTTTTTTTAAGCTCATTTTAAAATGTAAATACATACCTCAAACTTAATTGAATTCTAAATTTTTTTGTCCGCGTTGAAATATTTACTCTTTTATATAAAACCACCATAAATCTGGTCTTCCCTCTCTCTTGTTATGCTTATTAATTTATTCTTTCTTGTATTCATCGATCTTTTCTTATTTTTTGCTATAAATAGAAAATATATAATATTAGAATTTATTGCACAAATTGAAATCAAAGTCAAAACTAACAAAGACTTGCCTATTTAATTTCCTATCAATGTCTTATAGGGTAGCTAGCTTGTTAGGGTGTTTGGTGGGGATTAAAATTAGATTTTTAGTAAATTGTGATAGAAGTTTTTGAAATGTGTGGTTGAAAAACTGTAAGACCCATAAAAGATGTGGTTAATATTGATTGTTTGACTTTGACTTAGATTAAAATCTGATTTTAATCATAAACAATCATGGTATATCAAACACTATATGTAATGGTAAATATTCAAATCTGCAATATAAGCTTATGTTTGGCTCCTCATTAAATTTTAATTTATTTTTCTCTCCCCTCTTATCAATCATACACTCTCTTAATAAAATAATATTATATATACATAAATCAAAAAAATTTCCTTACTTTGAATAATGTTATTCATCCCCATTGGATTTGAGCACCAGTCTAGTTGGCAATTACATGACATTAAATGATAGACTCGATCAGATCGAATCTATCATTTAATATCATGTAATTGCCCGAGTCTATCATTTAATGTCAGATCGAATCTATCATTTAATGTCATGTAATTGCCACCTAAACTGGTGTTCATCCCGATGGGGATGAATAACATTATTTTCTTATTTTTTATCTATACTTTATTCAAAAAACACTATTCCAAAATCAAAATTAAAATTTTCAAATAATGCAGTTCACACAAGGGCTTAACAACATAACACTCCCATTTTCACCCAAAAAATAGTGAAGAAGAAAAAACAGAGAGAGAAGAAAAAACAGAGAGAGAGAGAGAGAGAATTTTTACAGTAGCAGGTTCGAGAATGCAGCCTGCAAGATTGAACACATCACTGCATGAGATAAAAACCAAGTCTGTTCAGTTACTAGACATAAACAATTAAGGTTGTCTGTCAAAAAATAATGGCAATGCATGTTTATGAACAAATAAACAACAGTACCGCAAACAAAAATAAACGTACCCAACAATCCAAGTGCAAAGAAATGCGAAAGAGACACCATCGGCAGATTTGTTATTCAAGTTGGTAATAATCTGTGGGATTTCTGCAAGTCCCCAACAAATTAAACTTGCAATTCCGAAACCAAACGATATTTCATCGTCGACGTTGCACAGACAATCCTTGAAGTACTTTTCGATCCATCTGATACAAGGTTTTCCCTCTTTCGGACAGTAAGAAAGTTTTAAGGGCTTCATTTTTCTCTGTTGCAACTGGATTTTGTTAATTCAGTATTACTTACAAGAGTTCACCAAAAAAATTGGCAAAAACTTCTATAAGTATATTCTCATTTGGATGCGGAAAATTGTGAAGGGACATGACTATTTTATAATGTGTATTGTGTGTATGTATAGAGAGAGAGAGAGAGAGAGAGAGAGAGACTTCAACCTAATAGTCTGGTTCAGTACATATGCACTGGATGAAGTAAATCTGTCCAATAGAAAGAGTGTAAAAAATAAAAATAAATTGAAGCACAGCATATTCTTGTGCATCTTATTTCTATTCTTTTTCACATCGTACGGTACAATATTAGAATTTGTGATTTTTTGCAAGGTACAAGGATAAATCAATTTGAAAAATTGGCACTGATTAAACCACGTAGCACAAGAAATAAAGTAAATAATTAATTTTAAATTTATCAAGATCAAGTTTAACTTATTTTTTGTTTAGGCAGGTATATCCTGAAATAATTCGGAGATTAATCTGTCGATAAAATTAATTGACATGATCGCGACAACTTTGTACAAGTTGGCATATTCTTAAGCATTTGGAAATTACTTCATATTGGGAAAAAGGTTAGTGGGGTGCGTACATGAGATTGGTACTCTATTTTCAGTAAGATGATCATTTAAAAATAGAAAATGAAATTTATTCGACACTTGGAACCAACAAACCTTAGCATCAATTTTTTTGTGGATGAAAATGTATGAATTTATCTTTTAAATATTGATTTAAATTTTTAAATGCGATGATTAGCATAATTTAAAATAATTATAAAAAACAGTATTCTAAAGAGACGTGTTCTAACAAATTTAACTTGTATAGCTAAGTTTAAATAAATTTTTTTTTTTTTTTTTTGTCTCCAAACAAATTTCTATAATTAACTCTAATCTTACTCTTCCAAGAAAAATTTAATTTTTAAAATTAACTTTCTACTTGAAGTCCCAAAAAAAGAAAAAAAAAAGAAAAAAAGAGCACCTATTTGAACATGAACATGTGGTTCAATAGTAGCTATATCAGGCATGATTGAAATAAAGCCTCTATTTGATTTTGCTAAAAATCAAATTTTTAGGCGATTTTAATAAAAGTTGATGAATGCGTGGACGAAATGTTTTGGATAGAGATCGAAGAGACATGGTGGAATTCTACAGAAGGAAAAAATTTATCTCAAGCATCCATTGATGTCCACATATGACCACATTGCTTCAACATTTGTATTTCTTACATGACAGCAGTACTCGACCAGCGTTTTAATGAAACTTACACATCGTACCACCGGTTTTTGTCCATATTTTCCATTTGTTATACCTCCTAAAAGAATTGATTAATGTAAATTATTTTCTTAGTTAAGAGGAAAATTTTCGAGTTAATTTACGGGATAGTATTTTCAAGATTAGAAAAGATTTATCATAATTCTAACAACGAACCAAACCACGAGTTACTATCACTATAATGTACATGTCATCGATTACTTGTACACAATTGTGAGTAATCGCCTCTTTTTTTTTTTTTGGATAAACATCTAACAATTTTTATGAACATCAAACATCATTTTTATTTTTTATAAAATTTTCTTTATGGGTTGAAGTCTAAAGAATGACTAGATTCAATGCACCAGATAGCAAGAAAAGATACAAACAGACTACGTGCATTAAGTAGAAGATTCATTAATATTGGCTTGTTTTGATATTCTTCAGAATATGTCTAGGTACAATGTATTGTGAGATCCAATTTTGATGGATGTTATGGAGGGAAGAATGTATTTTAAATTGTGATATGATGAGAAATATGTAGTTAAAAACTAAGGAAAAGTTATTGATGTGATGAAAAATATTATTTTATTGAAGAATGTGCGGTTGAAAATGAGTTTTGAAAAAATATATTTTGAAAGAAAGTGTGTTAAACAGGGGCGTAGTATGCATTTGAACTTTGAAGTACGAGATTCTGAAGAATTATTTATTAAGATAATTGATATTTACGGTATTTGGTAGAAATTATAATCTAAATTTTTATCATAGTCAAAGTCAACAATCAATTTTAATCACATATTTCATGGATTCCAAGACTTTTAAACCACAAATTTATCAAGTTTTATCAAAATCTGCTAAAAAAATTAATTTTAATCTTCATCAGGCATATATTGTCTAGGTAAAATGTAACATGAGATCAAATTTTAATTATTTTAATTATTAAAAAGACAAAATAGATGCATGGGATTTGGGAAAATGATATCTATGTTTCAACAAAATTGAAAAGTTATTGTACAGTTGAAGAATTCAAAAAATAAAAATGAAAAATGAAACACATTTTTTAATTATCTAAATTAATTTATAATTGTTAATTTCTATTTTTTAATCAAAATATATAAAAAAAATTATGAATTGGGATTTGGAAATTAATGGAAGGAGAGGCAAAATTTTAGCCCTCCTTACTAATTGTGATTTAAACATTTCTTTCCTGCATTATGCTAGTCACCAACAAATAATATTTTATTATGTAACATCTTGACGAGATCAAGCAATAGTACTATCTTGATAAAACAATCAAGATCGATCATTTTAAATCAAGTAACATGTTTTTGGGTGAAAAATCATTACTATGTAGTATATACACTACTGCCCTTGCAAAAATCATTACTATAGTATATACTATTTGAAAACGAATCTTTTGGTTCTTCGACCTACCAAATATTAATTTGAAATGGGTGGCAAAGTTATCCTGTCGTTTTCTGATTCTCCTGAGTTCTATAAAAATGGTTTATGGCCTCGTTTGTCAAGTCTTTTACTTGCACTTCTGCTTCTTGTATAAAAGTTTATTGAAAAATCTACATTAGGTCAGCTTTTTTCTAAAAGTTATTGTAACGAGACAAAATACTTTTAGAAAATTATCCAAATACATTCAACACTACAAAGTAAGTGACTTTAGGCACGGATTTTCTGTTCTTGAAGCGACGATATCCGTTACTATTACTTTTCACCAACGGAAAGTTAACAACTACAAATCCGTTGTTAATTTGAGGGTCGCTGATAATTATTAACGGATCACACCATAGGTAAAAGTAAACATTTTACAAACGAAATTTCCGTTGATAAGTGTAAACATTTCACCAATGGAAATTCCGTTGATATAGTGTTGACCTTTTACCAACGAATTTTTTTTTGGTAAAAATCGTAACCATTATCAACCGAATTTTCGTTGGTAAAAGTTTACCTTTATCAACTGAATATTCGTTGGTAAATATCTCCCATTATCAATTGAATTTTCGTTGGTAAAAATATTATCATTACCAACAGAAAATCCGTTGGTAAAAGTCTACCTTTACCAACCAAATTTTCATTGGTAAAAGTCTAAAAACTTTATTATTACCAACCGAATTTCCGTTGGTTACTTTTTTTTGTACGTGAAGCTTAATTTATTAATATTTTAATAAAAAATACTATAAATTTATAAAACCTACTGATTAATAATCAATTAATATCAAAACACATTAAATAATCAAAATCATCAAAATGCACTTAAACTTTAATATATGAAGTTATTACATCAAAATTCCAATGCATGAACATCATGTCTTACACATCATCATTTCATGATCTCGATTTAGAAGGAAATTGAATGTTTGGAATATTTAGTTCCCTAAGCATGTTTTGAATTGCTTCTCGCATCTCGACCCTATGATTTCTTTCGACTCTTTCAAGACATACAGTGAGATCGTCAACCCTTTTCATTGTTTTCTTCTATTATATTTCGTGCACCAGCCAACTAGACGTTGCTAAAATTTTCAAACTGATCAAATCAGATAGAAAAAAGGTATAACCGAATGGGGGATATAATGCATTTAGTAGTGATGATATGAAGTTTTAATCAGAATGTTATAAGATTCTTTAAGGAATTGCAATTTATGCTTGTGAGATTTTTGAATTCTATTGAAAGCATTCATCTCGAATTGGTTTTTTTCTATTAGTGAAAAGCTATTTTTTAGCAGTTAAAAGCATTTTGATCTTTTCGAAAGTCCCGTCAAACTGTCCATATATCCATCTTATATTAACTGTAATAGAAGTTACGCGGACTTAATCTTCATATCTATTATAAAAGTTAAACTAATAAATAGTATTTGAGTGAAGGCGACAACGTCGAGCATAATATTACAATGACATATGTAAACACAACATGAGAGAGTGAAAGAATATTCATATTTCATACGAGGATAGCAGTTATCCTTTTACCAGCGGTGTAACACTAACACACGAATTTGCATTAGAGCACGTCTACAATAAATTGCTATACGTCATTCTCTAACTCTATTTAGTGCTATTTATGTAAATTTTTCTTTAAAATTAACTAATAGACAGCCCAGTTATGAGTTGGCCTGACAATAACTTTAGGCCTAACCCTGCAATGGTGAAAATTTAGAGGGATTTGGATTTTCAAGTTTTTTCCAGAATTCAAGTAAGCAGTCCATAATTTTAAGTTTTCCTTATCAAAAACCAGATAATACTTTTTTTTATTCACAAATCAGATATTTATTATAAAAAACAATTTAAATATATTTTTACTAGGGGTCCGTTTGATACGGCGTGAATT
>CAIGRT010033294.1:0-16415 GCA_903798405.1 Fraxinus platypoda
CTTAAAAAGAGAAAATAGAATGAGGCAAAAAACAGAGATGTACATTGATCATCTGTTTGTGTTAAGAATTGAGGTTCCATCTTAAAAGGTCGACCTTTTTAAGAGGAGTAGCCCAAGATCTTTATTAATTGGTCTGTGTCAACTTCATTTATCGATGTGGGATATATATCCCTTAACAGTTTTATGGTTTTTCAGAGTATTTTCTGCATTACTGTCTTCTGGTTAATATAATTTCTAACAAACAAACGAGGCTTATATGTAATATTTTAAAGTTGGGCAGAGGTAGAAATGAAGAAAATAATGCTCTACTTTTAAGACAGGTATAATTTAATTTCCAATCAAACTGAAACCAGCAACTTCCACCCATTGGAATGATTCAGAAAGCAGTTATACTCCAAACGAATTGTACATCGGCACCCACATTCAGAACTTTCAATCAACTCAAACAAATCCATGCCCACCTCCTCAAAATCAATTTCTCCGAGAACCCATCAATCGTTGCCCCGGTTCTCTCATTTGCCGCCACCTCCAACAGTCCCACCTTGTTTTCCTATGCTTGCACCATTTTTGAGAAGCTGCGGTACCGGAGTACCTTCCTGTACAACAACATGATCAGAGGATATGTACAGTCTAATTTAGCCGTTGACGCGATTTTCTGCTATAAAAAGATGTTAAAGGATGGTCTTATTAAGAATAACTATACATTTACGCCATTAATCAAGGCGTGTTCTATGGTTGTACATGAGTCTAGGTATATGGGTTTTTTAGTACATGGGCATGTTGTGAGATTGGGATTCTGTCATGAGCAATTTATTGTTAGCGCTTTGATTGAGTTCTATTCATTGAATCTTGATATGGGGAAAGCACGAGTGTTGTTTGACGAAATGCCGGAAAGAGATGTGGTGTTGTGGACGACGATGATTGATGGGTATGGGAAAATGGGGGACATTGAGAATGCGAGGGGGTTGTTTGAAGAAATGCCTGAGAAAAATGTGATTTCTTGGAGTGCGATAATGGCTGCATATTCGCGGATTGATTTTAGAGAAGTGCTAAGCTTGTTTAATAAAATGGAAGAAGTAAATGTGAAGCCTAATGAGTCGGTTTTTGTGAGTGCTCTTACTGCTTGTGCTCATATTGGTGCATTAGCACAAGGCTTGTGGTTACACTCTTATGCTAAACGGTGTAAATTTGATTCAAATGCTATATTAGCCACTGCATTGGTAGATATGTACTCAAAATGTGGTTGTGTGGAATTGGCTTTATCAGTTTTTGAAGGGATTGCTGACAAGGGTAGTAGAGCTTGGAATGCAATCATATCTGGGGTGGCGATGAACGGAGAGGCATTGAGATCACTTCAATTGTTTGACGAGATGGTGTTGAGTGGGATTCAACCTACTGATGCCACTTTTGTTTCTGTTCTCACTGCCTGTACTCATTCAAAATTGGTCGACAGGGGCCTTTCGTTGTTTGAAATAATGGGTAGTATTTATGGGGTCGAACCAAAGATTGAGCATTATGCATGTGTTGTTGACCTTTTAGCTAGATCTGGTAGATTGGAGGAGGCTGAGAAATTCGCCGAAGAGAAATTGGGAAGCATTGGTGAAGGTGATGCCAATGTATGGGGAGCTTTGCTTGCAGCTTGTAGGATTCATGGGAAGGTTGATATAGGGAAAAGAGTGTGGAGAAAACTAGCTAACGAGGGAGTGCCCGACTATGGGACTCATGTGCTTTCGTATAATATGTACAAGGAAGCTGGCTTGGAAGCTGAAGCAGAGAGTGTTAGGAGAATGATTGAGGCGAGACAAATAAAGAAAATCCCTGGCTGCAGTTCAATAGAAGTTAATGGCATAGTTGAAGAGTTCTTTGCTGGTGATCTTTTACATCCAAAGGCACAAGAACTATGTAAAGTGCTAGATTCTTTATTATGACCAGAAATAAACCATAAAATTTTTATCAGTTTGTTCTGTGCCTCTGTTCATTTTCTATACAAATTATAGTGTTAAACAACAAACAACTCGTAAAGGAATAAAAACGAACTGGGATCCATGTTATGCTAACCATATTAAGAATTAAACCATATGCAAACCTTAGGAAGCATAAGCGAGCATTTTTAAGTGCGAGAACCTGCAACAAAAAGTGGTAAAACTGTTTTTAATTAAGTCATTTCACATCAGCAAAAACTGTTATCAAAGCATACGTGAATAGATGCATTAAGCATGATTTCATAACCAATAAATGAAGAACACATGGGTTGGTGAATAAAAACTTGTACTATGTTTGACACCCATTTTATGAGAATAGTGATTGATGGGAGAATGTGTGGTGAAAAAGTGATAAAAAGTTTTAGATTTGTGTGTAATATTATTTTATTTGCAGAATATGGTTGAAATGAAAAAAGAGAAAAAAAAAATGAGAATGAGAATAGAATGAGTGCCAAACAGAGGCTTAATAAGTGAGCAAATAACATAATCAGTTAAAAGTCAATTGATCAATGGCTGGCATATGTCACAAACTAAAAAGACCCATTTACCCCTAAGATTTGAATAGAAATTTATAAATAGACATGTTTGGGATAAAGAAAAGTACGCTGAATTTGAATAGCTTCCTCCCAAATAGTCATTTCTCTTCTTGCTTCCTATTGAGCAGTAAAATAGTGAATTTATGGAAGAAGTTTAGGTAAGAGTTGTTGATCATTATTTAGAGATCAACATAGAGTTTTACGTGTGAGCAACCCATGCAATATTAATTATTTGTTTGACTTCCTTTTGAACGTATAATTTAACTGATTTAGAGTAATTCCAATTTTTTGATGTGCTTATATCTGACTAGTTTCTCTAATATTCACCAATCAACGTGCTTAAACAGTAAAAAATATTATAACAAATTGCAGACAATGTCGACTTAAAATTGTCTCAAACATAGTTACTATATTCGAAGTATCCATATAAAATGTAGAAAATGCTGATGGAAACTGTGTCAAGAATGGTGACAATTATCCGGCATTATCCTTTGTGCGTGCTTCCGTTGCATGTCTATCCTTTTACCCAAATTTCCTTCCATCAGTACAAAAGAGGAGGCCATAGTCCTTTATTATGTTTAACATTGTAATTTGTCTTAAATTCTCTCCCTAAAAGTAAGTCTGGATCCAATTGGCTTGAACCTTTCGCCATTATATTGAAGTGGCAAGATATTCATTGGCGAACCATTTCGTTCTTGCTCTTTAGAGTAGTGTTTTCAGTAGTTGATAGTAAATTTCTGATAAATAATGATAGTAACTCGAACATTGATAATAACAACTAGGAGGCTTCATGAGCTATAAGGCCAGTTGAAACGTGAAGAACCTTCACATTAGAAGTAACAAATACAAATAACATGAGTTCAGTGTGAAGAAAGGCTACATCTCTTAAATTTATGTATCTTCAGGGTTTGTTTATCTGTTCGCTTTATTTCAACAGCTATGTTCCTTTTAATGAAAAATGTGTGCCCCTTTACTTTCTGTGTATTTATCATTCCTTTCAACATAGTTCATTCAATGTTGACTTGTGTTCTTTTTGTACCTCTCTTTTAGGTATTCGTATCATCTCTTGATTGGTTGGACCCCGCATTACAGTTGCATGTCCATTGTTTGATGTGGATAAGGTATGCTACTTTTCTAGCCAATGGAGGAAGGCTCCCTTGTGTCGGTTTTCAAAACATTTGTAATTTATGAGGCCCATTCATGAAGTAAAAAAAATTAAACTAACTAAAAAAAAGTTGGGAAAACCACAAAATCAAGACGGGTTCACCGGTTTACGGTTGAACCAGTCGGTTAAGTGAATTTTGAGTGGTTTTGTCATAATTAGTTAATCGGGCATGATTTGGCCCGATTTAGGGTTCAGTTCCCAGTCGAACCAGTCGGTCGGGCTAGTTTTGACAACATTATGATTTCATTTTTAATTGTCTCTTTTGTCCTGGTTATAAATTTCCCTCAAGATCTTGTTTGGTGCACAATATTACACCGAATAAGGGTAATGCTTATCCTATTCGGAATTATTTTAATCAGGATTAATTCTAATGTTGTCCACTCAGGATACCTTTATCCCAATAAAAAGGCATTACATCGTGTTACAACTTGTTATTCATACGGTATATGAAAGAAAATTTTTAGTACTCCAAAAGTATGGAAAATAATATTTCTTGTACTATTTAATTGACATGTGTATTGTTTATTCATGCTTGGTTTTAATTAAAAGTGGGTCTTAATTTTTTAATAAACGTGTCAATTAAATAATGACAGGCAATTTTAGAGATTTTTTTCCGTATATACTTACTATGATACCCAACCTGCTTTAAAAAAGTTATTTTTTCCCCTTCAACCACCGGTTTCAGCTGCCCCCCAATTAAGGGTGCGTGTGGGTCATTCTCAGGTCCAACACGAAATCGAAATCAACTAAGTCGGTTGGGGTGAATTGAAATCCAAACCAACCTAAATCAATTTGGTTTAGTTAAGTCTATTTGGGATGTGAAACTCTATTATTTAATGAGTCAAGACATTACAAAGTTACGAATTAAACGGGCAACTAATATATAAAAAAAGAATTACAGATTAATCCTCTTTTTTTTTGGGTAATTATATTATCACTACAAATTTTAATTACTACACCACAATTTTTTTATTTACTTAAATATCCTTAAGTAAAATTACATAATTAGGGTTTTAATATACTTTTTTATGAAATAAATTATTGTTACTCCACAGATATAAAACCTAATTTCTTTCTTTCTTTCTTTTTCCTTACATCTCATTGTTTATAGCTATTCCGGCGGCTTTTGCTTTCTTCCACGGAGGCAAGATAATTTTCTTTTTTTCACGGTAAATGAATTTATACTCTTTTCTTTTTCTTCACGCCTTTTCTTAACTAGTTTTCTAATGGAGCTACTAGGTTGGAAAAATTTGACGGCAAAAGTTCAAGCACCCTGGCTAAATCTATTGGGACTACAGTGTCAATAATAAGTGCTTTTATTATAACTCTCTACAAAGGTCCAGCCATTTTGGGGATTTCCTCGCATTCGACTGCCCCTATTCACACTCTTACACAGTCATCAGCCTGGCTCATTGGGTGATTGCTTCTTGCAATTGATTCTGTGGTGGCTTCAGTATTTATCATTGCACAGGCTAATGAAGGCGAATATTTGAGCATTTCATACTCCAATAAGAAAGCAAAGCTCAATCACGTAGAAATTGAGTAGCTCAAGCTGAACTAACCAAATAGGAGATAAAAAATTATTAATAATGAGGGATGTGTACACCACAATTTTTTTTAGTTTTAGTTGATAAAATTACCTTTAATGGGTTAATTTTGGGTGATAAGTACACCACAATATTGTATTCTTTTTTCAATTTTTTGTTTTTATTGAATTAGGAGTATAATTGTAAATTTGTTGTGGTATATTTATTAAAAATATATTTTAATTGGAGTGTAATTATAATGTGGTGTAGTAATTAAAATTTGTAGTGGTAATATAATTACCCTTTTTTTTTTATAACCTTATTGAATTTTAATTAAAATTTAATCTTTTTTTTTCATTAAAAGTAGAAGGAAATGATGAAAAGAAGAGAGAGAAAAAAGTTATTAGATTTTTAAATTACAAATTGATTTTTTCATAGGAAAAATGAGAATGTTGAAAAAGAAGAGAGAAAAAAAGAAATGGAAATAAATAAAGATAATAATAATAAATAGGTTGAAAAAAAAATATTTATTTTTAGTATCCCAGTTTATTTTAGTGAAAGTCTTCAAAATTTTGATGGTGAATGATAGACAAACTGACTTTAAAAATAGGGAAAATTGCAGCAGCGGTCCTTATTCTTTTCATTTTTACAGACTTTACCCTAACCTTTATTTTGTGTCAAAAGAGGTCCCTAACCTTTCATAAATATATAGTTGGGGTCCCTTTGGACGGAAATCGTCCAGAACATCGTCAATTGACCTGGAAAATTAAAAAAAAAAAAGGTATATTGACCATTTTAAGGAAGGGCAATTTCGTCAATTTCGTCCAATCACTATTCCTTATTTGATTTAAAAATTGAAAAGTAATCAATTCTTTCCTGCTCACATATTCACATTACACAGAGAGAAAGAGAAACATCCATAATCTACAATGCCTTTGTGAAGAAAGGCATGAATCTCCTGATAATGTTGAAAATTTTGCTTGTCACATACATGCCATTTTCCTACTCCTGTCTATGGTGAGTATTTTTTTTTTTCACATTTTTGAAAATAATCGGGCTCATTGTTACGCATTGAGCCGTGATGTGGTTTCTTTTACTGCAATATTGTATGTTTTTTACTGTTTTATAGATTTGGGTGTACCATAAAACGTGCAATAGCTATGTGTTCACATTATGCATTCATGTATTGTAAGACTAGGGTTTGTGCCTGATGATCAATTTGATTGAATTTGTTTTATAGAAGAAAATTCTACTTATTTCACCATAAAACTACACCATGATGGTATATTATTTGTCAAGATGCGTAATTTTGTGTACGAGCATGGTAAGGTAGCATATCTTGACTACGTGAATCCAGATTGGTTTAATAGATTTTTATTGGACAATGCCTTGAAAATGTTGGGATACTCTCAAAGAATGAGGTATCTCTATAAGGTTGAAAAGAAGAAATTTAGTGAGGCATCTTTCTAGTTGGTGATGGATGAACACTTCATGAATTCAGTGAGATTGCTTGAAGATAAGAGGATTGCTGAGTTTTGGTGTTTGCCTGTGGTTGAAGTGTTGGAATTGCCATGGGATAAATAGGTGAGAGATGATATTACGGTTGTGGATGTTGACACGAGTGAGGTTTTGGAGAAGGTGGAAGAAACCAGAGGATAATGGGCAATTTGGGCACTATATACAGTATGCTATAGTGGTTTATGATGAATTTGTAGATGGGAGTGATGTGTATACAGTAGATGAGGTTGAGATTGCAGGTGAAATAGATGAAATGTAAACAGGCATAGATGGTGATGCTTATGTTGGGACAGGAGCAAAAGAGGTTGAGGAAAATGTAGGGGCTGCAATGGGTGAACATGTAGGTGATACTGATTTTGGTGTGACAGTTGTTGAAAATCTGGAGCCTGTAGAAGATGAACCTGCAAATGTTGAAGTGGAGGCAACAGTTGAGGAACATGCAGATTATACAGTGGATGAGGTTGTGGAACCTGCAGATGTTGAAGTGGAGGCTACAGTTGAGGAACTTGCAGTTGAACATGCAGTGCATCTTAATGATAATACACCCACTGTTGATGATACTCCATATGAACCTGCAGTTGAAAAGGCTAATAATGCACCAACTGGTAAGGAAAATATGGATGAGGATTTTCTAAGTGATTGGGAACTTGTGGTGCCTCCTGCTGATAATGCACCACATGTTGAAGAACATGTGGTTGAACCTGAAATTGAATATGATGGGGACCATGAATTTGAAGGACACTTGGAGGACTTTAGTGATTCAGAATATGATCAGGAGGAAAATGTTACCGAAGATGATAGTGATGAAGATGCATTCTTCAGGTTGACTGAACATCTTGATATTGACAATGATAATATGGGGGATGAAGTTAAGGGCAATGCAGGACCTGCAGATGGTGATGGAACATACTACAATGACTCCGATGACCTGAAAAGCATTCCAAGTGACAGTGAAGAAGGGGGTTCATCCTTAAGAGTTAGGAATGAGATTTGGTTTAACTCTGCAACTGACATGCAAGATCCAAAATTCTAGATAGGTAATGATCTTTTGTACTTCTTTCCTTTCTTATTATGTAGTGTAGTAATGGTAAGAAAATTGACATGCTCTATTCCATGCAGGCATAAGATTTGACAAAATAAAGATACTGAGGGATGTAGTGGTACAATATTCGGTAAAAAATGCAAAGCAGATAAGATATGTGAAGAATGAAGGAACCAGACTAAGGGTGAGGTGTGAAAATAACCGTCCATAGGAATTATATACCCACCAACAGCCATATAAAAGTTTCAGGATTAACACCTTTAAGGATGAACATACTTGCACAATGGTGTGGCAGAACAAAAGAGTAAATGCTCGGTACTTGGCAAAAAAATACATATGGAAGTTTAGACCGGATCCAAAATTGTCCATAAGCAGTTTCATTGAGACAGTGAATAAACATATTGCATGTATGAGATATCAAAGCATCAATTTTATTGGAGAGAGCAAACTGTTTAGAGGTTATTAACGGTCTTGTAGCTGAGCAGGACAAGATACTGTGGGACTATGGTGAAGAACTGAAAAGAACTAATACTGGTAGCACGGTTCAAATAGAAGGTTCAGGGCCCACATTCAAAAGATGTTACATATGCTTGGGGGCTTGCAAAGAAGGATTTAGGTTAAGGTGTAGGCTAGTGATTTGTTTGGATGTATGCCTCTTAAAAAGTGAACAAGGTGGACAACTACTGGTTGCAATTGGTATTGATGGAGAAAACTGCATATTCCTTGTTGCATGGGTTGTAGTGGATATTGAGAACAAAAGAAATTGGTAATGGTTAATAGAACTTTTGATTGTTGACATTGAAATGTATAACAGTAGGGCTTGGACCTTTATTTCAGATAAATAGAAGGATTTCGTAGAATCCATTAACTTAATAGAACTTTTATAGAATCTTAAAATTTCTAGATTTACTTTTTAGATTTATAGAAGTATTTAAAAGTTTAGCTTGAATACACCTACTTAAGTGCTAACTTAGGGTTTTTTTTTCCTTTCCTCTGGACATAAAAGTGTCAACCTAATTTGTACTTACAATGAGAAAAAGTGCATGCTAGCCTGACCCAATATGGGTTGCGCCATGGCCAGAACTTTTGAGGCATATGTTAGGATAGCTTGCACGGGTCACTTGCCACATCATTATGAACCTTTATTGGGCCACCCGAAACACGTTTGACTATGTTTGTTAAAGTTAAAATCCTACATCGATTAGATAATGATTGGGAGAGAAATGAATGAAGAACGAGGTCTTGAATGACTCGTTTCTCCATGTGCATCTACCAACTTGAGGCCAAATAAAGACGAGTTAAGTCATTTTGTCGATGATTTTGTCAATCTATTTGATAGATGCAGTGTTGGCAGTAGTTACTTGCGTGCAATAATTGACTGTTTCTTAAATAATCCAACTGTTAAGGAAGCAGGCAAAATATTCTGTCAATGTAGCATGATTGAATAAAGATTGATTCACTTGAGTCTCAATATGTTTCGAATGTCACTTCTATACGAATCGATAATGCCTTGATTGACAACTCCATATACGTAGATCAAGGTAGTATCATTTTATGATTTTTTTTTTCCTTTCAAAAGGCAATAGAGATATACCATTGTAATTTAAATGGTAAACAATTTACAAATAAAATAATTAGGCTAAATTTTGTAAATAAGAGTTCCATGGTTCTAGATATGCTTACACTTAGATTCATTGATCCTAACCATATGTTGGACCAATCCTGGTCTCAATTTAATTCTCTAGTGAAAGTCTTTTCAAAATTTTGAGGGTGAATATGAGACAATTCAAGAGTTTTTGTATTTGTATTTTCTTTTATAAAGTTGTTACATTAAAGATATACAGGTCATTAACATTTTGAATATTTCGTGACTTTTAAAAACTTTTAAGAAATCGTGATTTAATATCTTAAGACTTTTGAGTACTTTAAAAAATATTATATTGAATACTTTTATAGAATCTTAAAAATTCTAGATTCACTTTTTAAATTTATAAAAGTATTTAAAAGTTTAGCTTGAATACACCCACTTAAGTGTCAACTTAGGTCTTTTTTTTTTTTTTTCAATTGTACTTAGAATGAGAAAATGTGCACAGGTCTAGCATGACCCATTGTGGGCTGCGCCATGGCCGGAACTTTTTAGGCATACCGCATATGTTAGGGTAGCTTACAGTGGTCATTTGACACATCAATATGAACTTTTATTGGGCTACATGTAGCTATGTCAACGAGCCGAGTCGAGCCGATGCTCGGCCAAAAAAAATGAGGCTCGGCCTGAGCCTTAGCGGGCCGAGCCGTTCGGGGGTTTTTTTTTTTTTATGTCAAATCTAAAAATCTACATTTTTACTTAAAAAATTTAAAATTTATACGGTATATATGTACTATAAATTAAATTAAAAAGCTCGAGCTTTTTTGGGTCGAGCCGAGCAAAACCCGGCCAAAAAAATGAGGCTCGGTTGCCGAGCCGGGCCCAACTCGTTTGCCATCCCTAGCCACATGAAACATGTCTATATATGTGAAACTTAAAATCCTACCTCGATTAAATAATGATTGGGAGAGAAATGAATGAAGATCAAGGTCCTGAATGGCTCGTTTCTCCATGTGCACCAGCCAACTTGAGGCCAAATAAAGATGAGTCATGTATTTTTGTCAAATGATTTTGCCCACCTATTTGACAAATGCAGTGGTGGCAATGGCAACAGATAATTGGGTGTAAAAATGAATTTTTTTTAAACGGTTGGCATTCTGTCAAGGAAGTGGGCAAAATATTTTGCCAATGTAACATGATTGAGTAAAGATTGATTCACTTGAGTCTCAAAAGGCCTCGAACGTCACCTCTATACGAGTAGATAGTTTCTTGATCGACAACTCCATATACATAGATCAAGGCACTATCATTTTATGATTTTTTTTAATTTTTTTTTCAAAAGGCAATAAAGACACACCATTGTAATTTAAATGGTAAACAATTTAAAATTTACAAATGAAATAATTAGGCTAAATTTTGTAAATAAGAGTTCCATGGTTTTAGATATGCTTACACTTAGATTCATTGATCCTAACCATATGTTGTACCAATCATGGTCTCAATTTAATTATCTGGTGACGGATTGTATTTAAGGAGTTAGATTACGATGATAAGCACTAGTGAAATTGAATCTCATTATTCTGCATTACATATTATGTAATTATATGAATCGCATCTTTTGTTAATTGCGTTACATTTTATTTACAATGAATGTCCTCAACGTTTGTTTATTTATACACTTGTCTCCTCAACTTTTTTTATCATTATTTTTATCGTCAACCTTCTATTAATTAACACATTGTGTCTTTGATAAAGACCAAAAGAATCCAGTAGAAGGCTGTAAAAAGAATTATTTGCCCCTTGTATATTTAAATAAGCAAGATAAACAACAAATAAAAATTTCATCAAAATATATTTTTCATACTAACAGAATATTTGGACAGAAATCGTCATAAAATATAAAATATACTAATTAATTGAAGAATAAAAATAATGATACGACGAGACATAAGTGTAAAAATAGACAAAAATTAGAGACCTTTATTATAAGTAAAATTTGATGCAATTAACAAGACCATGGTATGAATATGATTACCCTATATATTAAACATAAAATGACTTCTATGGCCTCCCAATATATTTCTCCAGAAGCATGTTCTTTTAACAAATGTTCTAAAATACGGTATATGCTTCGTATATACTCTCGTATGCTTGATATTTTTTCGAAACGCATCGCATGTGTGGTATGCGAGTGATAATGTGTTCAACATATTTCATTGGCCGCATACCCACACTTAAACATTAAAATGTGCACGTATTTGTGTTAAAATTAGCTTAACAAAGTCCAGCCCATTTTTATGACTTAAAAAAAATAAAAAATTGAGCCCTACAAACGTTAAATTAACCCAAATCACCCAAACCCATGAATTATATATAGCAATCTTAGGGTTTTGACGTTTAAAAAAAAAAAAAATCAAAAATCACAAAAAAAATAAAATAAAATTCGTAGAGTTGCAAACTATCTACGCTGAATCCGAACATCCTTTTTTGATCTTTTTTATAGTTTTACTAGCAAGTATGTTGGTAATTGTTAGGTATTTGATGTTATTGGCAAATCTGTGAACAAAATGGACTCAAATTAACATGTTGTAAAAGTCAAGGAGTTATGTGTATTTTTCTTCAGGAGCTCGTGCACAACCTCAGTCAAGACAACATTATAGGTGTTAGGTATTTGATGTAATTGACAAATCTGTGAACAAAAGGTACTAAAATTAACATGTTGTAAAAGTTAAGGAGTTATGTGCAAATAGTGGAAATTGAGGTATTTTAGGTCTAGGGTTCGAGAATGGAAAAGAAGGTAAAAACGACGCCGTAATTTCGCTAGACTGTCGCCAGGACTTGACTCGAGCATCAAAAACAGTAACACTGTCGCTAGCCTGTCACCTTGCCTTCGCTCGACTGTCACTCATCCCTCGCTCGAGCGACAATGCTATCCCAGAATTTTTTAATTCGTTTTTTAAAGGCTTTTTGTCCGACCCATTCATTTCTTAACCTAACCTATAAATACCAAACGCTACAGAATGATTTTTCTAAAGTTGATCATTGAGTAAACTCATTGTTTTCATATTCTCTTCTTCAATTATCTTTCAACCTTCATTATTCTTATTGTGATTTATTCTTGGCGGTGAAATATCAAACTCACAATCCAAATACCAAACTGCCGCTTCCATCATATCTGTCAGAAGTTCTGAAAATTAAGGGAAGGTGACTGGAGTTCTAGTTGTTGAAGAACGCGGTGTTCTTCGTTAATCCACAGGAGATTGACGATTTCACAAAGTTGGGAGTTGCTGCAGGGTAGCGCAATCTAGGAGAGTTTTGGAAACTTTAGCTAGGAGTTGGTGCAGGAACACGAAATCCAGAAGAGCTGTTGGAATTGCAGTTAGGAAGTCAGAAAGTACGTGTCGTCGTAGAGTCTGGCGGACTGTAAGTTATAAATTGTTTATAGTGGATTGTTGACTGGCAAGGTGCCAGGAGTTTTTACTCAGTTGAGGTTTCTCCGTGATCATATCTTGTGTTAATTTATTGCTTTCATAATTGCGGTATTTCAACATAGGATAAAATTGAATTGTATGATTAACCATCTATAGATAATTAATAGTGACTTGTTGTTATTTAATTATTAAGTTTTTAATTCCGCGTAATCAACTACTCACCCCCCTCTAGGTGTTAGTTTGGGTTGAACTTCGTACTTTCAGTAATGAACAATCTTGAATTGTTGATGGTTGATATGAGGATGAAGTTAATAATGATATCATCTCATCTACAAAAAGTAATAGAAATTCTCGAGTTGAAATAAGGGATTCCGATGAAAATGACTTTACATCGTATAACATGAAAAATGACTTGGATGAAGAGGAGTTTGAATTGAAATTCGATAAAGAGTTAGAACATATTTAAGATTTTCTAAAGTCAATGTTCGTGTCTAATCTAATTGTAAGAATTGATTATCAAGTAATTGTAGTATTTATAATATTGAGCATTATATTTTTGTTAAAAAAAAATGAAGAATATGCATAAAGTTCAATATATATTGAAATTTTAAAGAATATGTATAAAGTTAAAATCATTATTTTATTTATTTATTAGTTTAGAATATTTACAATAATATTAAAAATTGAAAAACACTTAATTATGCGTATTCTTGTAATGTTTGATACTCGATCGAAACGCATTACGCATTTTAGAACCTTGCTTTCAACAGGTTCACACCCAATATTTATTATAGTTGTGAATTTAGTTTCAAATCGATTAAACATATAAATATTAGTCAATATATATGGGTTTGTATTATTCCTTTTATAAAAAGATTGACCTTTTAAGATATTGTATTATGATACAACTAAATTCAAAAGAGTAATTCGATTCATCTAACGTCCAAGGAAGCATTTGACACTTTTAAAAATGGAACCTCGGATATCAATAAACAATCCACCGAACCTCCATTAAATCGTCGCATGATCTCACATGTTTTAACTTTATTATTAAACTAGATTTTGTTCTTAACTTGGAACAGCTCTAAAAATTTAAAATGAAGCATATTTACACTAACATTTTACGCCAAAGTCTAGACAATTCCATCAATATTAGCACTAATTGTGCAACGTGAAAAAATAATAATAAATAAATAAATAAAAATATTGAAGATTATATTTCTCTTTATTAAAGGTTACAGATTAACTTAGGGTGCGTTTGATTACAAAGGTGGAAAATGGGTGGAAAGAAAATGTTTTACAGGGAATTGAATTGCTTAGAAATTATTTTACTGGGAGTTATAATTAATTGTGTTTGATTGGTATAATTTTTCACCTGACAAATGTTGAAAGTTTGGTGTCCGTTGGCTTCGTTTTTTATGGAAATTGTTCATTAAAGTTATAATTTTTTTCTACCATTGGGTCTAGAATTTGTTCCAATTACCAAAAAAATAATAATTACCATACCGAATACTATTTGTTTGGCTTTGTTTTGCATGAAAATTGTCAATAAAAGTGATAAATTTTTTTACCATTATGTCTAGAATTTTGTCCAATTGCCAAAAAAAAAAAAAAAAAAATCTTGAAAATTAATTTCCACCAAATTGGTGGAAATTGATTTTCCACAAAACTAAGGAAAATGTGAGTATGTGAGCCAAACCAAGAAAGTTTTTTTATGAAAAAAAAGTGTGTCAAACAAAGCAAAAGTGGAAGTTGGAATTTGTTTTTCATTTTCTATGAAAAATAATGGCCTATCAAATAGGCCCTTAGAAATAAAGAAATAATTATGCATTTTTCTATATATTAAATTAAATTCAGCAAATGAAAAGAGGAAAATATTCATAAAAAATGAATAATATTATTTCATCTAAGAAAGTCATTGTGTACAAAGTCAAGCACGCAGGCTGACTGGTTCCCATTAGTTCAAAGTTCATCCAAATTCACGAAATAATGAATGAATTTCGAGTCAGTAACACCTTCTCCAAGTGGTTTTGTTTGATTAGTCAGTCTAGCGAATGAAAGAGCTTACAGGTAATTACAATCAATATCAAAATAATTAACTTATCAAACATGAGGTCACAAGTAAAGTACTAGTCAAAAATTGAAGCAAATAAATTGATTTGACAGAGACAAATGTCTCAAATTGTGTCTACATAATTTGTATGCAACTAATTGAGACAAGTTCCAGTTGTAAGCTACCAGCATCCCTTGAACATTCTATCGTAATAATTTTTATTTTTTTATCACAAATATTATATCTATATTAACTTAAAAATATTATTAAATAACATATATGTACTCTTATTTAAACGATTTCAAAAAAAAAATAATAATAATAAATATAAAAATAACTTTATATTATATAAATAAAGAATTTTATAAAATTTAATCAACGTGTTGACGACGTGTCGTGTCAATAATTTTTAAAAAAAATTACGTGTCGAAGAATTTGACACGCGAACACACGCGTTCGTGTCGATGCATAATAGAGGTCCAATATCTGTGGCTGACTTATGCGTTCGTAGAAGTCTGTATAACCTCACCAAACATACACAAATGACTAAACAAAAATTCTTAAAAATAAATAATGCAAAATAAAATCAACTATTCAACAAATCCTGGGAAATCTTGATTATGTTTATTTTACACAAGAAAAACCAATTTTTTTATACATAGATTTTACCTGAAAATGGGGTTGGGTTTAGGAAGAGTTGGATGTTGAAGTCATGAATTAATCACAAAAAATTACTCAAGTTGGATATGATAAATTCTGAAAATAATAGTAGTAACTAATAATAGCTGATTTCGAATTGAATAATGCTATATCACTTATGTGATTTTCATCGATCTAAGTAACCATTGTATTGTGTTAATTATGCTCAAAATCTCTAATACCAATTGTTTGGAATTCAAGGATCATGTATCACTTGATACCACTTGATATGAAATCAACTACCGGATTGAGATATTGAAGTTATATGGCAAAATATGAAATATATGATCGCAAGCAAAAAATAAAAGAAGACAAGAAAATATAACAGATGAATTAAGAGATTTTATTGACTCATGAACAATAATAGAGAAATATAGAATTGATCCAAAAACTAGTAATCACTTTTCTCACACTATTGACATCAACCTCCGAGCAGTTTTGAACCTAGGTTTATTCTCACTTGTCACCATTGTGGCGCACTGGATACATGAGACCTAGGTGTCGTAAACTCGAGACTAAAAGTAAAAGTCAAGATTTCTCTAGCAAGGTTAACTTTCTCGCCAATCATGTTAGCCATTTAACTGAGATGATGACTCAGTTAAGTAGGATCACTTCTACTTCTAAGAAGGTTTGGGTCAAGACGAGTGACCTTCCTAGGTTGGAGAATCAGCTGAATTGTTATGTTGCCCATGTGGCAATTAAAGTTCAAAATAACTATATATGGTATCTTGATAGTGCATGTTCTAGACACATGTGTGGTGACAAAGCCTTGTTTTCTTCTCTCGATGATTGGAATTGCGGTGTAGTTACATTTGGAGATAGGGCTACTGCACCCATCCTAGGTCGAGGTGTTGTCAATATATCTGGATTACCTGCTA
>CAIGRT010033298.1:0-11308 GCA_903798405.1 Fraxinus platypoda
AGTGACCTATTCTTGACCTCCCATTTAATCCCCCTTCCAACCGTGTCTAGTTGTGGTGGAGTGTGTGAGTGTGCAAGATAAAAGAGAGGGAGAAAAGAAAGAGGGAAGGGCAGCCGAGAGTTTGAGAGATGAGAGGCTACCGGGTGTGGTGGATTTCTTGGTGAGATTCAACCTTGTTATTCTCTTCTTTTTCTCCATGTGATTGCTTGTTAACCACCACCACCATATATCTCATTTTCGGGATGAAACAAGAAGCAACCCAAGTGGAGAAATGGTTTGGGTCGAACCGGAGTCACGATGTGCCGTTTGGTGTTTTTCTGAGCCTGATAAATTGGTTATCGGAGCCCCAAATTCCCTAACACTTGTGAGGGGTCTGTAAGACCCCTGTGAATAAATCCCCAATCAGAAAATAATTTCTATTGATAGTAGTTTAACGGTTCTACAATCACATCATTCACATGCGTAAAATATTTAGTTATAAAAGTAATGACACTAGGTTTCGCCATAAAAACTTGCGACAACTGTTTGGTNGCCATAAAAACTTGCGACAACTGTTTGGTAATATTGTGATCATCAAGCAATAATATTAATTTATTATGTAAAATCAAAGAAATGTTTAGTTAATCGAGTTACAAAGAGGTTGCGTGATGAGAAAATTGAAGTCAAAATATACGCTCATTTTAATATGGAAACATAACTTCTTGATTGGAGATCTCACGGAATGAGTTAAATAGTAAAACTAGTCATGAATAACTTAATTAAAACTCATGAAAACTTTATTAATAAACTACGAGAGTCAAGCTGAAGCAACGATTAATTAGTTGTTGGTGCAATATAATTAGTGAGGTGGGATGGGAAACAAGGATTACAGATCTATAGAAGCTTGATGGTGAGCGATAAGTATGATCACTGCTAAATCATGTAGGCGCATGCAAGTTGCCTTCAATTTAAATTTCTTCGTCGCTTTTTGTTTTTTTCCACGTTATTTCAACAGTTGTCTTATTTATTGTGGGGGAGGTTTAGTCCTTACATGGTCTTAGAATTTTTTTCATGTTCTCTTGCTATTTAAACTCTTGAATAAGAGATTAGTTGCTTTTTGCTGATTTTGAATAAATAAACATAAATTAATGAACATTTCTTCAAGATTTTGATCCAAAATGAGATTCAAGAAAAATCAATTTTGTGATCCGTGTTTTTTGATATCCCAATAATAGTAGTTTATAGGTTCTACAATCATATCATGCATGTGTAAAATAGTTAGATACGAACATACACAGGAGATTCGGCCAAAAAAATAGGTGACAACCATCTTATATATTGTGATAATCAAGAAGCAATATATAGTTCAGGAATGGATCGTGTGCACAATGGGCAAAGCCATGGCATATATGTTGTCGACTTAATGTTTTTTAATATTTCTCTCAAATGATATAATATTAATTGATTGTGTAAAATCAAAGACATGTAGGCTGTTGATGCAACTTCATTCAGTATTTTCTCTCAAATGAAATAATATTATATTGATTTTGTAAAATCATAGTACATCTGAGTGGCTCGAATTGTCAAGAGGTCAACTAAAGAGCATGTATTGCACATCGAGGACAATAGATAAAGAGTCTAAATCTACAGGATCATTTTAATGAAACCTAACATTTTAATTGGAGATTCCAAGATATTGAGTTCAACGAGAAAACTAGTTAAATAACTCAAAGAAAAGCACAAAAAAAATTAAAATTAAAATTAAATTAAAGCTCTTAAAAGGTATATCTCTTCCCCATGTCTATGATACAAGTGTTGCACATAAGAAATGTTGAAGATAAGCTTTACTTTTAACAAACTCCTAAACATAGTATATTTACACATGGATTGTAATAGGATGTTTCTTACATGATATCAAATGATGCTATGCAGCACTAGTGATATTTAACCAATATGAAGATGGACATAAAATAAATTTATTTTCCATTCGACAACACATTTACGACAAGCATCGAATGCCCCAAATGAAGATATACTAAATGAATATGAAGGTCATATTAGTTAATTAACATTGCTCTTTCATTATTGTTACGACATTCAATGTATGCACGATATTGCTTTAACAACGTGCAACTATATGATGTAAAGATTATTTTACGACATGTATTGCATGCTGTAAAAAGAAGACTTTGTTATAGTGGGTTGTAGACACAAATTTATTCAATATTTTCTCTCAAATGATGTAATATTAATTGATTGTGTAAAATCAAAGACATATAGGTCGTTGACACAGTATTTTCTCTCAAATGAAAAAAAAAAAAAAAAAAACATTAATTGATTTTGTAAAATCAAAGAAGAACTAATTATCCCCAATTGCCAAGATGTCTACTAACGAACATATATTGCATAGCGATGACAATAGATTTAAAGTCCAAATCTACATGGTCATTCACATGAAAACCTAACATTTGATTGGAATTCCAACATATTGATTTCAACGAGAAAACTAGTTATGAATAACTCAATGAAAAGAGGGGAAATAAAAACACAAAAACAAAAGCACTTTGAATAGGTATATCTATATCTCTTCCCAAGTATATGATGTAAATGAGTGTTCACAGTGAAGATAAGCTTTATTTTAACCAATGCCTAAACATAGTATATGTACGAGGATTGCAATTGGATATATTCCTTATAAGATATGAATTGATGATACGTATAATTAGTACCACTGATATTTAACACTAATGTGTATGACAATACAATAATATTTTAACTATCATTTAATTTCACTGTATTGTGGTGCCAAAGTACTACTGGTGCTAAATGAATTCTGTATATCTATACTTAGAAAAACCCTTCTAGGACACATATGGCATGTCATATTAGACTGGATAAAGATTGATTTAATCTTATTTAAGTCTTATCCGGTGTTTGGCACAATTAATACTTGGCTAAAATTATTTGGAGTGCTTATCCTCCTCTAGTCTACCGTATAAAATTATTTACACTATAAGGTGAGTTTAGACGATATTATTTATTCATAATATTATGATTTAAGATTAGTTAAATTGAAATACATTAATTTTCTAACAAGCAAATAAGAGCTAAAAATTTCACTGATAGTAAAAAATCACTTATTAGCAGAAAATTCAATTATAGTAAAAAATCACTTATACATAAGTGAATTTCATTTTAAGAAAAAAGTTAATTACAAGTTAAAAGTTGCATATAAGTAAAAACAAAATCTCTCTAAGTACAAAATTATGCATCGTATAGTACAATTAATTATTTTTTGAAGTGTAGTGCCTGAATATTTTCTTATTCGAGCTTAGCCAAGCCAAACAAATCCTTGATCTCTACCTTCAATTGAGTAGTTTATTTTCGGAATTGCTTTTATGTTTCTGAAAAATTGCATACTTTGAGTGATTAATTTGGATCCTGCAGCAACTGTCAAATAATCTCTAGACTATAGTTATACAAGTTAGCTGTCTAAAAAGAAAAATGAAAATCCAGACTTAGAGTGAGCACAAGTTTTTTTCTTGCTGAGTTACTTGAATATTGGTTCTAAACACGAGGCCAAAATTTCCATGCTTGACATGTTTTCTGTGTTACTCTGTTCCATTCTTCTGTAAGCGACTAATTGCAATTTATATAATGCAATTCTGGATTTCTCTTTGTGAAATGTGTTTCAGTTATTGATTTTAAGGCTTGGGATTCTGAAAGTGTAATTGAAACTTTGTTCCGTGTACAATTTTAAGGCTTTGGCTTATTCACAGTGTACAATTAACATGCCTTATAACATGCTCTCAATTTAATTGAAGTTGTGTGTATTGCTCTTGATTTCTTCCTGAAGCTACATTATTAGTTATTGTTCATTTTGGGAAGCTTGTTTACTAGTTAAAGCCGAAAAAAGCAACCTGCAACTGTTTGAAACTCTTCTTTTGTAAATGTGCATATTCCTCAACTAAAAAGATAAGAACAGTGAACCTTGAGGGGTTGCTCAATTGGTCAGGTTTTGGATTTGCTCCCCAATGGTCACCAGTTCGAGTTCCCTCAGAGCCACTGAGGTGAGTACTCGGCCGTAAACTTCAGGACCCCGTGGAATTAGTCGAGGTGCGTGCAAGCTGGCACGGACGTTATCAAAAAAAAAAAAGATAAGAGCAGTGGTGCATTGGAAGTTTGAGTTTCAGTGTTAGGAACTATCAACTAGAAAAATGAAAGAGGAGAAATAAAAAGAGTAACTGAATGATATTTTTGGAGAAGAATCCTTATTTTTCCCCATTTTCTTTTTATTTTTAGTTGGGTTAAAGAGGGAAATTGGAGGACAGCAATCGTTTTTCTTTCTATCTGGAGGTCAACTTTATCCTTTTACAGAATTAAGATTAGATATTTTTATTTATCATATAGACCTTTAGGCAATTCTAGCAACCGTGTTACCACTTTTATTGACCATTTGCAAAGGACTAGGTGGTAACTAACTCATTGTGATAATTGAGGTAATTTTTGTGCCTCTAGCAGAGAGTAGAGGCAGAGCTTTGATTTCTTACTCTTATGATATTTATATTTATATTACCAGCAACTGAAATGAGTTCTCAATACTATGAAATATTTCAATTTTGATGAATTGTTGTTACTTTTATTTTTCTCCTTTCTTTTTGGTTATATACTTCTATTCCTGAATCTGAAGTAGAATCTGAAGTATGGATTAGGATTAAGCGGGATAAACTAAGGCATATAGTTTTTGCATTCAGTGTAGCTTTAGCCTCTTCTTTTGCTAGATTTAAGATAATGCTTCTAAAGGGAATATGTTTGCCTTTTTATAGTCTACTTCTATGTTGGTGCCAATTTTTAATATAGCTCTTTGCTTTCCTGCTTTAATATCTTTGTTCAACAGCCATTTTTTAGCCTTCATCTTCAATGTAATTACATTTTTTAGCCTTTTCGTCTAACTTCAGGGTTGGGGATAAACCGTTGTGTTAGGAGTGGACAAGCCTGGAGCAGAGTTGAAATTCAATTCATTTGAAGTTCTTCATTCTCGGAAAACTATAAAAGGATCAGCTGCATATCTAATTATGAGGATGAAGAGTTATGTTTTTTAGGTGTATAATAATATACAGAGCATATTTGCTATGCTTATTTAAATATGTAACCATACTTAGTGAATGATTTTTATTTGTGTTTTGGTAAATATTTTGGAATCAATGTACATTGATTAATGACACTACATGTTTTAATTAATTTATTGTCTTCTTGCCTTCTTATATTATTTTGAACAATGTTAAAAAATTACTACAATATAAATAAAAATAAAATATATTAAAATAATTTAATTTCTGGCTACAAATTATTTCATAATAACCTACAAATATAAAAAAAAAAAAAAAAATTGTAGAGAAAAACAGGATTTAGTTCTCAAAATAATCTATACCATGTTGTTACAAATATTCTTTCCACACAAAAAATTATTTGTAGGGAAAAATGAAATCGCTTCGTGGACATAATTAATTTTAGCAGACAAATGATTTTGTCGAGGGAAAACTTACGCGATGAATTGTATTCGTATACAAAGGATTCGTAGGAAAAAAATTTGGCTCACAAATTTTAAAAATTTGTTATCTTTTATCTATCCTCTCGATGTTTGCCTATTGACGAGAAGCTTGTTTTAGTCCATATATGGGTTTCCCAATAAGGAAATTTGTTTTCGCATCCATCTGTTGCAATTCAAAATCAAAATGTGCAACAAATACAAAATAATGCAAAGAGAATCTTTGTTGGATACACTAGAAAAAGACTCATTGTAGTCAATTCATTCCTTTTGAGTAAATTCTTTGACTTCAAGTCTTGATTTATATCTTTCAATGTTGCCTAATGAATTCTTCTCTGTCTGAAAGACCCATTTATACCCTATAGCCTTTGCGCCATTAGGAAACTTGACAAGATCACTGTTGGATATCATAGAATTCATTTCAATCTTTTGTAACATTATACCATAAATCGGATTTTATTTTTTTTGTTTGCAATCCATGGCATGTAAAAACATTTCAAGATCATTTTTAGCTCCAAAACTATTATCCAATCCTTGTAGATACACAACATAGTCATCTGAAATTGATGATCTTCTTTCTCTTGTAGATCTTCTTAATGTTGGTTCAACATTTTGCTGAGGGCCATGTTGTCCAACTTGTTATTCAATATGCATTTCGTGAACAATTTGATCTACATAGTTATCATCAAAAGGTTGTAGAACTTCATCGACCGATTTTACAACACCCTTTTCAACCTGCGGAGTGTTGTGGACAATAACTAATATTGCACTTGATGTGGAAGGTTGATTTCTTCTAGAGACTGTGTTCTAAAATTCATCACTCCCACTGCTTAAGTCATTTTCAAGAAACTTTGTAATTTTGTATTTCACAATCCTAGTACTGCGAGATGGACAGTAAAATGTGTAACCCTTAGATCTTTCGGCATATCTAATGAAATACCCACTAATACTCCTTAGGTCTAATTTCTTCTCTTGTGGATTGTAAACTCTTATTTTAGACGGGTATTCCCCAATGTGCATATGACACAAACTTGATTTCCAACCTTTCCAAAGTTCAAATGGGGTCTTTGAGATAGCGTTGGATGGAACTCTGTGCAATATATACATAACCGTTTTAAGAGCTTCAGTCCACAAGGATTTAGGAAGCTTGGTGTTATTAAGCATACTTTGTAAAATGTCTAATAATGTTCAATTTCTTCTTCCGGATACGCCATTTTAGTAAGGAGAACCAAGCATACAACATTAGGCAACCATCCCATTCTCTTCAAGAAACTTGGCAAACGAACCAAGTACTTGTTCATCTTCAGTGTATCTACCATAATATTCTCCATCTCTATCTGTTCTCATAATTATTTACTTACTGCATTGTTTTTCTACTTCTACCTTAAAAACATTAAAGGCATCCAATGCTTTGCTCTTGTTATAAAGCAAGTAAAGATACGTGTATCGTGAATAATCATCTATAAAGGACATGAAGTATTTTGAATTATCGAGCATCTATGACTACGCAACAAATATCTGAATGTATGATCTCCAAGATGTCTGTACTCTTGGCACCTTTCTTTGATTTTTTGGTTTGCTTTCCCTTAATGTAGTCCACACAAATTTCAAAATTAACAAAATCCAAATAATTCTATAGAGATATGTCTCAATCTCCAATGCCATAATTTAGAGGAATCTTTATTCATAATACAACATTTATTACTAGAGTGAACATGCATAACATTATTAGTAGTGCTATGTTGTCAATTAATAGAGAAATATCATCAGACAAAATACCATTCCCATCAAGATCAGATTTTTAAAACAAACTAAAAGATGTATGTGAAAAATTAAAGGAAATTCCTGAAGTACAAGTTTTGAAAATGAAATCAAATTTCTAGGAAATTTTGGAACATAGGTCTTTTCTAATTCTAAAGCATAGATATCATTTAAAACTAAAGTGCATATTCTAATAGCCTCCACATGTGAACTTATCTTATTTCTTGATAATATGATTTGCTCACTTCCCATTGGCTTCCTTACGTTTCGCATACCCTGCGAGGTATTAAAAATATGAATTGTAGCACCAGAGTCAATGCACCATGTATTATGATTATTATCAATCATATTAGATCCATAACAAACAAGGGATATTGATTTACCTTTCCTCTCAAGCAATTTCTGAAATTTGATGCAATCTTTCTTCGTGTATTCCTTCTTTTTACAGAAAAATCACTTATTTTCTTTTTTTATTTCACCTTGGGGCAGTATTTTAACTTTCCCCTTTTGTTTGGTTTGGTTCTAATTCTTCTCTTGGTTTTGGTCATTTTCATGTGTTAACAACAATGCAGTCTCACCCATTTCCATAACAAGCCTTCCTTCCTCTTGAGCACACATGGTCAAAAGTTTATTGATAGACCATTTATCCTTATTTGTGTTATATGAGATTTTGAAGGGTCCATATTGTTGCGGAAGAGTGTTTAGCATGTAGTGCACAAGGAAAGAATTAGACATTTCAACCTTGATAGTTTTTAACTGAGCCGCAATGTCCTTCATTTGCATGATGTGCTCATGCACACCTCTCACACTAGTGAGCCTTAAGGATGAAAACTTCACTGCCTGGGTGCTAACAAGTGCTTTATCTAAAGTCACAATTTGTTCATCAATAGCCTTTAGAATGCCTTGACATCATCATGCTGGTCTACAGAACCTCGGATACCAGCATAGATTTTGGTCTTTATGAACATCACGTTAAGGCTATCAGATTGCTCCCATTGTTCATTACGAGCCTTTTCTTATGGAGTGTTGGTTGCAGTAATTGTCAATTTGTTTTTTCTAATAGTAAAATCAATATCCACTACAACAAAATACACGAAATCGCTACAAAAAAAATGTTGTCGCATAAATAGGGACTTTGTTGCAAAAATAATTTTGCGACCACAATATGTTCGTTGCAGGTGTTGTCGTCCTATATGAGTAACAGAATGTATTCTGCGACATCTTTCGATTATTCATCGCATTAACAAACTTGCAACACTATTGGTTTGTTGCGGAAAGTAAGAAATAACAACAAGACATTTGTCGCCATAATGTTGTCGCAAAGCATATATGTCACGAAAAATCAAAAGCGCGACAAATCAATTTGTCGCAACGATTATTCCAATTAAGTTTTTGCGAGAAAAATGTTTGTGGCGACATTCTTTATTGTTTGTCGTAATTTCTCACATTTCACGACAACTTTTTATGTCGCCTTATGTTTTTTGGTACTCATTTTTTTCATCACAATCTTCGCGACAAACTTTAAAAATGTGTCGCGTTAAGTTACTTATTGCGACAACTTTTTGTATGTCACGAAATCACAGTTTTGTTGTAGTGATCCATGCACCCCAAATAAAGGAGAAATCTCTCCTTCCATACCTTATAGTTGTCCCCTTGCAGTTCGTGAATATCACACTTAAAATCAGAAAAAATCGTAGGTTGCATGGCCGCATAAAATTAAAACATACATTCTTAAATTACATAATTAGTTGGAGACTATAAACCCATATCATGTTTTACAAATGTAAATCATATTCCAAAAAAATATGAATTTAGTGACATAAAACTTGCTCGTAGGCTAACGTTCTAATTTAATTAGATCCACCGTACTTTACGATAAGACTATCAAACAATGTTTCTTTTCTTAATTCATGTGGGTAAATTAAGAAATATAATCTGAAGTCCAGAAGTGATCGATCATTGCTGCTGGTATAACAGATCAAATGGGATTTTTTGCACATTTCCATATTGACAGAAGTCAAGCTACATGTTTTTTGGTAGTTCTTTCAGATGTTGCAGTTCGCGTTTTGTTGCTTCAAGTTCAACAACAATAAATTTGAAAAGGATGTCACAGATGATATACGTCGATACTGAAAATTAGAAACTTAGCTACTTAAACAAAAATAGACATTAATTTATTGGTTACCTTGGTCCAGCTTAGACGGATTATCCCCCAAAAAAAAAAAAAACGTTGCAGGTTTTCCTTTTGCATCAGGAACATTTTGTTCTCATTTTTGAAGCTTTCTACTTGTTGTTTGAGATGAGATATCATTGCCTGAGCACATGCATATAGAGAAGGTACTAAAGGCTTTATCTGATTACTATTTGCCATTTTTTCCAAATCTTTGGAATATTCAAGAATTCTCATTCTGGTTCTATGGGCAGAAAATTTGTTGTATATAATCCTATAAAAAATAATTAAACATGAAAAGTTAAAATGAGAATTACAATTCACAAAACCCTAAACCCTAATCCTTATCTTCTCCTTTTCTCATTCTGGCATCAGTTTCGCTTGAAGTGTTTAAAAGAGTGAAAACTAAGCTAATGCACGGTAATACATTCATTCTACCTAGCGTGATCTGCCTGTGAAATCTAGCAGATCAATTTGTTAACTGGTATAAAGGCTTCACAAGATTGTAATGGCTGCAACAACTTTGAAGATTTAGATAGAAAGTTATTGAACAAGTAAATTCTATGACTCCTCCCAAAAATAAAAAAAATAAAAAATATATAAAGACAAAAAGAGTAGAATTGATACTTATTATCGAAAGAATGTCACAATGTTTTTATTCGTTTATTCACCTTCTAAGCTACATGGGATCCATGTCAGGGTCTATTTTATGGCCAATTTTGAGTTCATGTTCAATTGCTTTGCTGAGACTAAAGGTCTTGTGGGTAGCATGTGGACTCCCGGCGGTAGACCATTGAGATAAAATCTCAAATTTGAAAGTTCCATCCCATGTCTCTGAGATGGGATCCTTACCACTGTTTCCATTCACTGGCAATAGATTAGTTTGCATGGCACTATAGCTCGGCTCCATTCTTAAATTTTGTGTTACCTGCAAAAGTAAAAAGGGAAAACTTAACTAGTAAAAATTAGTAGTAAATTAAGAAAGCAAAAATCTGTTTAAGGAGAAAGATGTATAGAAGGAGTAAACCTTGAAAGGAAGTGTAATATTGACAACAGAAAGCCTTGCCCAAGCCTAAATATATACACTTAACCAACTGTTCAAACTAATTGCCATTTAACTCACTGTTCAAATGCAGGCAATTTTTGATAATTTTCCTGAAATTTCCTTTCGATTCCAGCCTTGCAACAGTATACATTTAGTAACTAACCAACTGAACGCGGTCAAATTTGTCATATTAACCGAAGCTTCTCTCTAACAACGCATCGTCAGTATTAATTAATAGAAAAAATACATAATGACAAAAAGCTGTCATTAATGTACTATAGAGAAGATATACACCAGAAAAATGCCTTCAGATTTAAAATTTAAATTAATTAAATTGAATTTTAAAATGCAGGAAAACAAGGGAGAAAAATATAACTATAATTTTTCAAAGGACAAAAGAATAATTACAACTTGTACAAAGGTGAAACTGAAAAATAAGAAAACAAGATTTTAAAGTAAGCTAATTATTTGTTTAAATACCAGTAGAATAATTTATCATTATCATAATATAAATAACTGACTATATATAATAATTCTAACAAGGTAAATATAGAATAATTGATTGTTGAATTGCATGATGTGATAAACCCAGTGTTCTAAATAGCTCGTAATAGCACGCGCTATTGCGCGCCAATAGCGCGTCGCGAGAGTAAAACGTTAAGCTAAGTGTCGTAACATCTATTTAGCGGTCAACGCCTGGTGTTGACCGCTAATGCGTGATACAGCGCGATAATTCGCGCTATTGCGCGCTGTTTAGATTTTTTTTTTTTTTTTTAAATGGGTTTTCAAGTTAAATGAATGAAAA
>CAIGRT010033331.1:0-18525 GCA_903798405.1 Fraxinus platypoda
TCAATTAAATGATTTACATAATTTCACCTTTAATTGAACATGTTACATGATGTCGTGGTGTTAGATAGCATTATTCTAAATCAATGGATGCAAGTTGATGCATCACGGCATTGCCAATTCTAACAACAAAGTGAAAGAACCACCACTTATATCTCAACAAAACTTTCAAATATAAAAAAGAAAATATTCATTTGACACAGGCTTCCGCTTCCTCGACAGCCAGCCACCTGAGTGGCCGGCGTGCACTCTCGTGATCGCACACGAATGCCCCAACCCCAATCTCGATTCTCTCTGAACTAGTCATTTTCAAATAATATCCATATTGTTCAAGTCATCGTAAATTTTCGATAAAATCCTTGATAATGTTTTTGAAAATTTCTTTGAGAAAAATTCCAACATTTGATAAAATGGGTCACGCCCGAACGGACTGCAATACTTGTATTTAAGTCAAATATTCGTAACGTGCCATTATATATATGTTGAATAAAATTAATTTAATTTCTACTTTTGAGTCATATCGAAGAAGTTTTTATGTTGGACCCGGTGAGAGGAAACCGACCCATTGACCGCCTCTCGTCAAAGCCTTTGATTGATTGATTTTTTCAGAATACTCATTCCTATTCCTATTTCCTAATCTCACGCTTTGGTTTATTTTTACCATTTCAAAATTCAATGGTCAATATTCAAATCTTTCTTATTCTTATTCATATTATTATATTATTATACTATTTTCCAAATTATTAATGTTCCTAAGTATTGAAAGTTGAACCGCGTACCAAAGAATATATATATATATATATACCTACTCATGTCTCATTCTTAACTTCAAAATTGAGAAAAACCCAGCAATATTTCAAGAGCTCTCGACTCGACTAGCCGATTTCTAATCGTATCCCATAGAAAAGCCTAGCGGCATTGGACTTGGCTATAAATAAATTTCTTGAGTTTTGATTCATTTCATTTAGTGATCACCAAATGCTTTCATCGTGGAGAAGGAAAAAAGCCGCACGTCGTGCTGCGAAAAATCACGATTTGGAGAAGAATGGGAGCATGGAGTTGAAAGTCCCTGACCATTTTCGCTGTCCGATATCATTGGACTTGATGAAGGATCCGGTAACGTTGTCTAGTGGGATGACATACGATCGAGAAAGCATCGAGGCGTGGTTTGAAGCGGGCAACTCTACCTGTCCCGTAACTAACCGAGTCTTGAGAAATCTTGAGCCTATACCAAATCATGCCATTAGGATAATGATTCAAGATTGGTGTGTGGAGAAAAGGTCTTATGGTGTAGAGAGAATTCCGACTCCTAGAATCCCAATAACATCGGTCGAGGTTTCGGAGATTCTTTCAAAAGTTGAGGCCGGCGATGAACAAGAATGCCTAGAATTTGTCGTGAAGTTAAGGTCGTTAGCTAAAGAAAGCGAGCGAAACAAGCGATGCATTATGGCGAATGGCACCGGGAAGGTCTTATCGTCCAAGTTTGAGGCCTTTTCGAGAGATTCTATCGATAAAAACGTCACAATCTTGGAGGAAATCATGTCTACTTTGACAGTAATATCACCCCTTGATGATGAGACCAAGCTTATTCTTGGATCAAAATCATCCTTACGTTGCGTTGTTTGGTGTTTGAAGTGTGGAAGTCTGTCGACACGAAGAAATGCATCATTAACACTAAGATCAATTCTTTCATCGGATCAACCAAAAGTCCGAGAATTAATCGAGATCGACGGGGCTCTAGAAGCCTTGGTGAAGCTTGTGAAAGAGCCCATTTGCCCTACTACTACAAAAGCTTCATTATTAGCCATATACCATATGGTTTCGTCGTCGACGCCAAATTATCAAGACGATGTCATTAAAAGATTCATAGACACAGGGTTAGTCGAAGTTCTGATAGATACGCTCGTTGGATGCGAAAAAAGCGTATGTGAGAAGGCATTAGGTGTCTTGGATGGAATTTGCAATTCTAGTGAAGGGAGAGAAAAGGCCTATGATAATGCTCTAACCATGCCTGTTGTAGTGAAGAAATTGTTACGCGTATCGGATTTATCGACCGAGTTTTCAGTTTCGATCATGTGTAAGCTTGGGAAGAATGAGAAGAGAGAAGAGAGGGGAGTGATTTTTGAAGCTGTGGAGTTAGGAGCTTTTCAGAAGCTGTTACTTCTCTTACAAGTTGGTACAAATGAGAAAACAAAGGAGAATGCAACACAGTTGTTGAAGTCAATGAATTTGTATAGGAATAGGGAGGAGTGCATTGATTCCTTGGACTTCAAGAATCTCAAAAGGCCACTTTAAATAAAAGACTTTTATTATTTTGAATAAGTTGTATCTAGTTCAGAGATCAGAGCATCGTCATCGGTTCAATTCCGATAGCTTAGAGTTTGTAATTTTTTAATTAATTTTTCTATATATACATGTATAGAAATATACACAGGAAAAGTCTAAAGATTAATGTATTTTTGTTCATTATGTCTGGATATACATTTTTTTACGAATTTCAATAATTATCTTTGAATTGCGAATTGAAATAATTAAGTCTTAGTAAATTGTAGAAAATTTTATGATAAATGTTACGACCAAATGAAATACTATATTTTAAAATCGTATTTATATTATGACTATGTTTTCATTTATAATGAAAGCCGTAGTTTTCGAAAACATTCATTCCCAAGTAACACGCCCTCATGTTTACATATACAAGAAGAAAATCGATTCAATTTCAACAACAATTCATAACATTTCATCCGTGAATATTAGCATACCTGCTTGGTGAAAATTAAAATCAGATTTTTAATAGATTTTGATTTGATAAAAGTTAACGAAATGTGTGGTTGAAAAGTTTGGATCCCATAAAATGTATGGTTAAAATTTATTGTTAACTTTAACTTAGATTAAAATTCGAGTTTTAATTTTCACCGAATATGGCTCTCAGTGGAATAACACAATCCATTTATCATGTCAATTTAGAACTTTATTTTTTGAAAGCACAATGTAGAACTTTTGTTGGCATTCTCAATAATCCCATGTTGTTCTTGTGGACATGCACGAACATTTGTTAAATTTGTCGCTGAACTCTTTTTTCTCAATAAGAAGCCATGCCCCATACTAACTAATCTCGGAACATTTTGTGGATGATCTCAACAAATTCGTGTGTCCTGAGGAGATTTTGTATTGGTGAAATCTCTGGCTGGTGGAGCCTCTATGGTAACCCTAGCTCGCAAGTCACTTTTTAATATTTTTCTTTTATATAGAGAGAATATTAGGACGAGCCTTCATTACGTGTGATGTAGTATAAAGAAAACATAGTCAAATAGGAATCCAAAACGCATTGTAATTCTCTTATTCAATATATTCCATGTTTGGTGGCCATTATTTTTAAAAAAAAAACATTATTTTAAATAGTGAATTTTTGGAGAATGTGTGGTTAAAAAGTAAGAAAAAGTTTTGAGTTTACATATATAATATTTTATTGTATGAATAATTAAAAATGAGTATGTAGAAAAAAAAAGTTGTGAAAAATGGAAGACAAACAGATGTATAGTGTAATTTCGACAGCATCACCTAAAGTAATAGCTCTCATACTGGGGGCGACGCATGTTATATGGCATATTATTCTTGCTTTTTTTTCCTTTAATTGTGTGATTTTTTGCTCTTTGTCATATGAATTATTCATTTACTGCAGAGTATATAGAAATAATATAGATTTTGATAGTGTGTGTAATCTTTTGAATTACCATTTGGGTTTTTATATTGACTTTTCTCAGTTCTTTTTCAATAAGAACAATAATATATCAATCGACTACTGGAAAACATTAGCAATAAATTTCAATCCATCTCCAATTATTAAATTTTCAATAATAACCATAAAAATAATGTTTAGCAATTATTTATAATTATAATCGTTTTAATTAATTGTTACAAAAATGAAAAATGTATCCAAAAGGCACATCAAAATTAAAAAAAATTATCATTTCATCTTCTCACTATAATGAATAATCAGTTGTGACATTTATATGAATTTGAAAATAAATGGCCATTAAATTATGGTCACTAAGTATGAAGAAACAGAAAATAAAGCGACCATTTTATATCAGCGAGTGCACAATCAACAAAAAAAAGTAGGAAAATCAGCAAGCCACACCAAGTCCCCAAAATGTAAAAGGGCTGCCTTGCAAGAGGTGGACTATACCATTGGCTTCAAGCCTAACAGAGCAACAAACCAAAGACGAAAAACCAAAAATAACAAGTCAGAATATACTGTATAAAAGAGCACCATCTAGAGCTGCTTGGATAGGGAAACAATTGACACTCCCAAAAATATAGACTTTGTCACTTTTCAAACATAGCTCTTTCAGGCGAAACACCAGCCGAGCCTAGATGGGGGTTTTAGTCCTCCAAGTCAACCTAGTGGACGGTTTTAGAAACAGAAAGATATCCAAAAGGCAAGTCACGTAAATTAAACTAAATAGATGCTATCCAAAACAGCGAATCCAGCAGCAACCCCACCTTCGTTTGACGAAGACACCTTCGTCCGCATCAAGTAACCGCATTCCCCATTCATTATCACCTTCGTCTTGTTCCTGTATGTATATTTCAATATAGTAAAGAAGACAATAAACATGAAAAGACAGAAATAACCATATTTTTTCTTGATGATGAACACAATTCTGATAACATTTTTACTTCCTTGTGTTTTTCTCCAGATTGCATGGTCAGAGTTACAAGTGAAGTGCGACCATCACCTTAAATATGCTGCATATATGCCAAGTTTTGACATGACGTGATCTTTTCGAGAAATGCCTTGTCGCATTAGAATCGCAGGAGAAAGAGTAGGAAAAATTCTCTGCATAAGAATGTAAGCTGCATTTTCCTCCAATCCTTCCTTTTCTATTCTAAGTAGGGTTTCTCTCACATCATCACCATAGATATTGTTCCCTGAAGTGAGAGAGGTGAGAGAGTTAATAACAAACTGTCAATAATAATTTTAGCAATAATCTTGGCTACAATGGCTAGTAATGACAATATGACGCCAGACATCCTCCTTCTCTTTGGAGCTTCATCACATATAATCCAGTTTTCTCAATAGCATCCTTAACAATGTTGGAGTCCTCCAGAATCCATAACCCAGCAAAGCATTTACGTACTTTGGCAATATCATCTTTGTTTTCAAGAAATCTGCTCACGAAACCAAGGAAAACTTACCCAAGGCATTGAATCTATAGATAGGGCTAGTTTTTTAATACATTTATAAAGGACTGTAAAATAAGTTATGTCTACTATTTCAAGTGCAATTATTGTTGGGACAAATCCTTGTTAACTTGACTTTCATACATATTGAAGGAACACAACCTTTTTCAAGAATTTATTGAAATTCAAAATTCACCTTGACCGCAAAACATAAAACCAACATCCATATTGTCTACCATGTTATGGTAAAATTAAGAAATTTGAACAGAATCTGCATTCAAGGATGAGTAAAAGACTTACAAGTAAGTTACCTTTCAAGTGCATCGGGGTTTTGCATGCTCTTGTTGTATCTTCTGGGTACCGGCTAAATGATATGCAATTGAAGGGCACTTTATTGCCGATGACTGCTCCATCAGTAGCCTAGCTCTCCATTCCTACAAGGAAATTATGATAAACGGGACAAATAATCATTGGGGCCTACAGAAAGCAGAGAGAAACTTGGATCTCATTTTCACCACATACTTAAAATTTAATATTTAAAAAAAACAATGAAAAAAGATGAGTAGGCACGAAATTCATGTTATTCAACAATCCTGTGTATATCCATAGGAAGATTTCATTCTTAACTACAGAGATAAGTCTGTAGAAAAACAAATTACGGCTTTTGATTACAAGTCTATTTTTAATTTTCTGTAAAGCTCTTCATTTATTAAATATGAAAGCACCAAAGATAAGTCTTGGCGCTGGAGCCACCACTTAGGTCCTAGGGGCTATGATTCTCGGCACCCACACTAAGATGGCAAGAGAAGGCAAGATTCTGTCCATCAAGAGATAAAACTAGATTTATCTTCAATTGTCATAAGCAAAAGGTTGCTTGATTTGTGATTGATAATTGAAGAACGAAAAAAGAAAAAAGAAAAAAGAAAATGAATGAAAAGACAAAAAAAGTCAGTTATTTCAGAGTGCATTTTCCGTAGAAAAAGACATCACGTAAGAAGGGTGGCTTACATTAGGGTCTAACTTGAAAGAAGTAGTGTACTTTCTTTTCAACATGTAGTTACTCCATTAGCTCAAAGTATGCAATTGAATCTCGTGAAATTATTCTTTCATGAACTCAAATCCGGTTAACTATTCTACTTCTAAAACCATGCCAAAAACCTGTAGGCTTTATCCTCAATACTATCTGAGTCTATCCATGTCAATCTCTAATAGGGGGAAAAAGGGAAAAAGGATATAACCAGTTTCTGGACAAAAAAGAATGAAGAATAACGTTGTTCTACAACAAATGGTGTTAAATGCTTTCCAACAATAACATTCAACTTAAATATCATCTCCGCTCAAAATCTTACAATAAGCACAACTTGAAAGATATTTCATAGAAAATACAAATAACTGTTCTCCTTGAAAATTTATGAGAGATTAACAAAAATCTACAGTCAGAAGTACCAGCCACCAAAAGGTCAATTCTCAAACCCTAATGGAATTCTATAGGGTGTTATCCTAAATATCCAATGGATTTAGATACCTTAATATATAGTCAGGTTGGATACTCGAAAAACTGGTCCCACGATCAAACCTAATAGCTTAAAGGGAAGAGACGAGATGGTTTCTTATTATCTAGCTGTGTGCTTTTCTTTTCTTTTTCATTTTTTTTCCTGCTAGCATGTTTTGTGTTTACGCGGCACAGTAAAAATGGAAAGAAAACAAATAGTGTAGTCCGACATTAGAAAATGAAAGACAATTAGCTTGAACAAGTAAAGAATAGATGCTTCTTGCAACTGACTGATGAGTAACACTGAGAACGGCATAAAGTCAGGAACATTTATTCGCTGATTCTAAATAATAATTGTGAAACACAAGTAAACTCACTGATTCTGAAGGATAATCACTTGGTGCATACTCAACTCTGAAATATACTAATGCAACTGATTCGTCATCCCTGCAATTATAAAGCTTCTAAACATTAAAGCAGAAACTTTACACGCTAATTCTGTTATTCAAGTAATCAGAATTGTAATTCAGTTCCATTAGATACTTACACAACAAGTGTTCCGTCTGGCAGAAGCTCCCCGAGGCATCAATTTCTGCCAAAGTCTTGCTAATGCTTTAACTTGATATGTATTATTAGGCAAAGAAAATACTTCCAGAAGAAATCTTGCTACAAAACACACAAGAAAGATAATAGTTCTAAATAATTATACTCCCCTTGAAGCATTAATAACTAAATATGAAAAAAATTACAATAATAAGCATTTTACATGACAAGAGGGATATCTTTCCTTCAACGAAGTACAAAGCCAGTGTTGATCATACATATTTCGTTCTTCAGTTTGTACCACAACCATAACTAGAGCCTGCATTGGACGTTTGAGTTAAAAAAAAAAAAAATTATATATATATATATAATAAATAATAAATCAATGAGCTAACAATTGCAGATTCCGAATTAATATTATTCATTGAATAAACCAAACCTTGGGATTCACTCCATGCTTTAAACAATGCTTCAGCAAACTGAGTAACAGCATTGTGTTCTGGAATCCTTTCGGGATTTAGTGCAAGATGTTGTTTGCATTGATGAAGCAAGAACCTAAAAAGTGAAACTATCCATCATTTACAACCATAATTTTAGTCGCAAACTTCTGCTGGGAATGGTTAAGCAAAGAGCAGAAATCATATACGTTAATTATAACTAAGTTTAACGGTGTAATGTAAAGTCTCGAAAATTTCATAGAATAGAATTTAATTATTCTAGATGTTATATTTTATATTTTGGAAAATTACGAGACTAAAGTGATATATATATTAAATCAATTTTATTTGAGTCAAATATTTAGATTTTGATAGAGCGATGATGATAAGTATATCAATATTGGGCTCATTGAATAGCTCGTAATTAATAGTCTATTTTAGGCTCGAGAAAAAAAGTTAAATCGGATAAGTTAGACCCAAGATATTGCAGTTTAAAGAAGTTATTAATTGGTCTTGATTTAAATTAAATATTGTGCTCAAAAAAGGTAGGTAGCCACATGTTGGAGCTCTTATCATATTGTTGAGATTTGTTATCATTTAATATTATTTAAATTTTTTTTATTTGACTTATGAACGTATGAAAAAGCCACGTGTCCCCTTACTATATGATAAAATTAGGCTGAATGAACTCTCTATTAAACATCCTACAATTTATAGTTACAAATAGAAGTTTAAATATGGAAGTTATATATATATGGTACAAGTAATATTGGCGTAATCTTCCGTAATCTTCTTCAATCTTAACATCCCCCCTCAAATTGATGCGGGACGATCAAGAAACATCAATTTGCTCACAAGAAACTGATGTCGTTGTCGAGTCATCGCCTTGGTAAATATGTCAGCAGTCTGAACATTAGAAGCAATATGTGGGAGAGTAATAAGATGATTATCATAAGCCTCACGTATAGAGTGACAATCTACTTCAATATGTTTAGTACGCTCATGAAATACTGGATTAGCAACAATCTGAATGGCACTAGTGTTGTCAGCATGAAGCGGTGTAGGCCCAAGTTGCAGACAACCAAGCTCTGCCAGAAGACCCCGAAGCCAAACAATCTCAGAACAAGCAGAAGATTTAGAAACACGCTCTTGCTTCTTACTTCGCCATGAAACGAGCGCATTTCCGAGAAACATACACCAACCCGTTATAGAACGACGAGTGTCTACGCAACCGGCCCAATCAGCATCACTATAACCAACAAGCTCAAGAGGAGAATTAGCAGGAAAGAAGAGACCCTTATTAGGTGTACCCAGTAAGTATCGAATAATGCGACGAACTGCAACCAAGTGGAGGTGTCGTGGAGCATGCATGTACTGACAAACTTGCTGTACAGCATAAGAGATATTGGGTCGTGTAATAGTGAGGTAGTTTAAACTACCCACCAATTGACGGTATAACGAAGGATCAAGAAGAAGATCTCCTTCGTCCCTGCAATATTTCACATTCACCTCCAAAGGGGTATCAACATACTTACCATCTTGAAGCCCAGCCAATTTAATCAACTCCTCCGTATACTTATGTTGATGTAAGTAAGTCCCAGCTGAACTCGAAAGCACCTTAAGGCCTAAGAAATATTGTAAGGGGCCCAAATCCTTCATGTGAAATGATTCCTTAAGCTAATCTTGAAGATGTGATATTAATCCAGAGTCAATTCCTGTAATGACTATATTGTCCACATAAACAAGAAGGAGCACCATACCCGCCTCAGTGTTAGAAATAAACAGAGACAAGTCATATTGACTCTGAGTAAATGAGAAACCAAGAAGAGTGGAACGAAACTTGTCAAACCAGGCTCGGGGAGCTTGTTTCAATCCATAAAGCGAGCGTTTTAGTTTACACACATCAAAAGAGGGCAAAGAGAAGAGACCCGCAGGCGGCGTCATATAAATCTCTTCCTTAATGTCACCATGTAAGAAAGCATTCTTAACATCCATCTGTCGTAAAGACCATCCCTTGGAGGCAGCTATAGCAAGAATGATGCGAACGGTTGTCATTTTGGCAACAGGTGCAAACGTTTCCTCGTAATCAACGCCATATTCTTGACGATTACCGAGCGCTACCAATCGAGCTTTATAGCGGTCTAGTGAACCATCAGAGCGGAACTTAACAGAGTAAACCCATTTACACCCAATAGGTCTGATTCCAGACGGACAAGGAACAATATCCCATGTGTGATTTTCCCGAAGAGCTTGAAGTTCCTCCTGCATGGCCTTGTTCCAACAAGGTTGAGTAATAGCCTGGGAATAAGTCGTAGGAACAGTAATATGAGATAAGGTTGCAGAGAAACCATACCGAACAGGAGGGCGAGAAATGCGGGTAGAACGCCGAAGGGTATCATTGTCAGGATCAGGATCGGGATCAAGATCGGGAACGGGACGGGGCTGTCGTTCTGGGGGCCGACGTCTCTGATATACCACACCTGGCTTAAAACGCTCCACAGAACCAGAGTCTTGTGCAAAGCTGATAAGTGGAACCAAATCAGGAGATGAAACAACATGGTGGAAGTAGGACTGATTCTCAAAGAAAACCACATTGCGAGAGGTGTGAAAGCGATTAGCAACACCATCATAGCAAATGAAACCTTTCTGAGCAATGCTGTAACCCAAGAAGGCACACCGTACAGATTGAGCGCCAAGCTTATGACGTTCAGGAGGAGGGAGATGGACAAAGCAGACACAACCAAAAGTATGTAACATATCATAACCAGGATGTGTACCGTACAGGCGAAAATAAGGGGAGTCAAAATTCAAATGCTGAGCAGGAAGTCGATTAATCAGATACACCGCCGTGGAAAGTGCTTCAGCCCAAAACTTGGGTGGAACCGAAGACTCCAAGAGCAAAACCCTAACAACATCCAATAGATGACGATTCTTTCGTTCTGCCACTCCATTTTGTTGAGGAGTATAAGGACAAGAGCGTTGAGAAAGAATACCCTTTTATTGTAAGAAAGACTGACACTGATGAGACAGATATTCCCCCCCATTGTTCGACCGCAGTATTTGAATACGGGAGGAGAATTGTGTCTCAACATAAGCTATAAAAGATTGAAGAATGGTACCTACTTCACTTTTAGTCCGCATAAAATATATCCAAGTATAACGACTGAAATCATCAATAAATGTCACAAAATACTTATAATGAGCATGTGAAGTCACAGGTGCCACTCCCCAAACATCACTATGAATAATTTCAAAGCATTTATGGGCACGACTACCATAAGATGGAAATGGAAGAGTCTTACTTTTCCCAAGTGTACAAGCATCACAATTGAAAGACAAATTTGAAAACTGAAACTGCTCTTTATTACCCAAAAAACCACACTTCAACAAATGAGACAAAATTAAAGCATTGGGATGACCCAATCGTTTATGCCAAACTTCATGTTTAAATCTACCACTAACGCAAGCCAAAGAGATAGCAGGAGGAATAGTGAACTGCAGTGGAAACAATCGTCCGACCTTAGGCCCCTTCGCGATCACTGTCCCCGATCCCCGATCCTGCACAAGACAACCAGCACGAGAGAAACATACATCACAGTTATTATCAACCAATTGNAGTTATTATCAACCAATTGACCAACTGAAATCAAGTTTGTAGATAACCCCGGAGATACAAAAATATTATCGAAAGAAGGCCCAATATCACCAACAGCGGTAATAGGAAGAGTACTGCCATTAGCAATCTGAATGTGCTGTGAGCCAGTGTATCGGCGAATATTATGTAAGGAATCAGAACTACCTGCCATGTGATTAGATGCCCCTGAATCAACAAACCAAGGAGAAGAAATATTTTGACCTTTACCTTGCAAGCCCAAGGCTGAGAAGGCAGAAACAATCATCTGCTGGACTATTTCTGGAGTAAGAACTGGTTGACTGGTGCCAGCCTGAGGGAGTGCAAGATTAGGATCTTGTGCAACCGCTTGAAATGCCCGAGTACGACGGTGTGGTGGTTTTGTGGGACAATCTTTGATGATATGTCCTGGTTGTTTACAATAATTGCAGACTTTCTGAGGACAGTTACGAGCAATATGCCCGTATCCTTTGCAGTCAAAACACTGTAGGTGACCTCTTCCGCGTCCTCGGGCAGCATAAGCAACAGTGGCCACAGTAGAGGAAGAAAAATCAGCTCCAATAGTAGTTTGGGTCATCAGTCGTTGTTCCTCACGCAAAAGCTCACCTAGACACACATCCAAAGAAGGAGCCGGATCACGGTTCAATAAACCAGCCCTGATTGCTTCAAATTCGGGTCGCAATTTCATAAGAAATTGATCCCTTTTGCTAACCTCCTGAACATCTCGCAGTGCTGATAGAGCCGCCGCAGGGACTTTAGCATGAATTATACCAGAGTACTCGTTCCACAAGTTTAAGAAACCAGAATAATATTGTTCAATTGTAAGATTGCCTTGAGTGTAGTTGGCAATTTCTAACTCCAGCTGAAATCGTCGGGCATTATTATCTTGGTAATAAATCCTCTTCAAGTAATCCCACATCTCTTTAGCAGTAGTGAAAGAGCGTAAGTTGTTTACCATATGAGCCTCCATGGATCCCAAAATCCAAGAGATAATACGAGCATCCTTTGTTTCCCATGCACTGAAATCTTTAACATCGTCAGTGGCTTTGGAAGATCCATCAATATGACCCCAAAGCTCCTTCCCCTTTAAGAACATCTTGAATTGAAATTCCCATACAGAATAATTTTTCCCTGTAAACTTAACACAAAAGGCGTCGATCGACATGGCCCAATTCACGAAATTGCAGTCCACACAACCGGGAAAAAAAATGAACCAAATAAGAAGCCCAAATTGAAATGCAGGCCCACCCCCACTATTTAAATTACTTCAACACCAGCCCAAAGAAGAAGCCCAACTCCCTGAGAAGTCCAACCCCCGTCTGCCTGTGAGTCCAACCCTCTGAGAAGACGCAGAGGACGAAGAACGCCAGAGACGCACGCAATCAACCGGAAAAAAAAACGGAAATTACCTCAATTCCCCACACCCAAGATGCTCCAATTGCGTCAATTACGCACTGAACCGCCAGAAATTGCCCAAAGACACTTCGAGCCCACACGCACGACACAGCAATTGCGTCGATTACCCACCGAAAACGCCGGAAAAAGGAAGAACAACCCTAACCCAGAACCAGAAGACCCACGCACTGAACCGCCAGAAATTGCTCGAAAGCACGTCGAGCCCACACACAAACTGCGTTGAGAACGCACGGAGACACTCGTACAGCGATGCCGGAAAAAAAAATTATCAGTGAAGATTCAGCGATTCTCCAGAGGTATGGCTCTGATACCATGATAAAATTAGGCTGAATGAATTCTCTATTAAACATCCTACAATTTATAGTTACAAATAGAAGTTTAAATATGGAAGTTATATACATATAGTACAAGTAATATTGGCGTAATCTTCCGTAATCTTCTTCAATCTTAACACTATAGAGATAAGATGTTCGCTGATAAAGATGTAGTATATCTTTCAATAGAATTTGGTTGCAACATACACGCTACTCAAGATTTTATTCCTCAAAATTCTAACCAATTTCTTTGATTATCCACTTTAAACACCTGACAATTCTCATAAGTACCCAACATATATACGGATACATTTTCACGGCAGGCAGGCAGAAAGAATTAGGTTGGAACGTGATTTTGGTCTTGTATTTCAAAAGTTAATTTGATCTAACGAGGGAGGATAACGAGGTGCCGTTGATTCTTATCCCATTTAAATTATTTTTTTCGTGTTGTGAAATTATTATGCGAATGAAAGTTAAAGATATGATATGATATGTATGTATGTTATGACCAGCCGGTATCAAAGTTATGATATTTATTGAGCTCTTACCGGTTTCTAAAGATATGATGACGATATGATATTTTTTACTCATGTTTTAAATCTTTTATTCGAGATTGCACAATTATTTCGTGTCATATTGAGTATTCTCATGTACTCACCATTTTCCCTTACTTCTCACAGGTTAAAACGGGTCGTTGGTAAGCGAGCAAAGAGGTGATGTTGTTGTGTCAAGATTCATTGGACTCAATAAATTAAATCCAGTGTAATGAGACTAAATTTCTATTCCAGCATTAACTTTAGTCTTATTATCGTATGAATCTTTCATTTAAAATTTTGAACATAATTTATTTGGTTATAAATTTCAGTTTATGTTAAATTATACTGGTGTAATCAACATTTTTATTATTTGTCTATTCGACGTGATATGCATGAGTTCATCACGTTAATTAGGAATTTTATAAAGTTGCATGAAAATGGGATACAAAATAATTGTAATACGACGTTGTGGGTCACTCCCGTTAATTATGAAACCTGTTAAATTATTTCATATAGTGCACTGTTGATTGAATTAATTAGCAGTGAGATTTAATTATACATCGATTAGGTGGTACACTAATTAAATGAACGTAGCTTAATAATACTGTTATAATTGATTATGCATTTCACTGAAGATGTGGACACTGCTCATTTAAGGTGTTATCAATTAAGATCAAATGGTAATTGATAAGCATGTGTTGAAGTACGTCTCAAAATTTTGAATTGTAGATTGACTTTTATTTTATCTATCCAAACATATATGATTATTACGGTATCGAAAAGTCTTCGTCACTAAGAAAAGAAATAAATAAAAGATTTGAATAATTGTTTTAGAGAAACTTTTGGTAGCGATTTAAATTTTTAAATTTGGGTCGTTACATGCAACATCATGAAAATCTTTCAAATTGCAGGTAAGAATGACTCAAGGGACTTGAGAAGAAGAGTGTTCAAATTTTCAGAACGTAGATTCCATGGGAACTTCCATTTTAGCAACAGGTATTAATGATTCGATGTCAAAAAAATTTTGCCGTCCATCCGTGATGTATGTTTTAGATAATTTTTCCTTTACCTCCTCAAAAGTAGAGAGAATTCTAGCCCATTTTATTAGTTCACATAGATTCAGTTGTGAAGATGACCTAACAAGAACAAGAACAACATAAAAATTCGAGGAAACCTGTAAAATAACAGGATAAGAAATAAATTTTCTGGCACAAACTTTCCAATGACTATTAGGATAGGAAATCAACTCAGACTATATAAAGAACAAAATATATTTACTGGATAACCGGTGAAACTTACTAATAAGACTGCTCAGCCTAGGAAATGAAGATGAAATTGTGTTGAGCTCTATTTGGAGAAGTAATTTAGTTTGTTCATCCAACATATAGTCTGAACGATGTAATCCTAAACGTATTTCCTAGGTTACGGGTAGACAAGAATTAGTGTACTCTCCAGCAAGCAATAAAGCTAATCAAATTCCGAGAATAGTTTGCAAGATATAGAATTTGAAATAATAACAGAAGTAAGCTAGACCTTTCAAAATCATGACGATAAAAATTGAGTTAATAATCAAAATAGCACTTGACATTGAACATAAATGCTGCAATGATACTAGAAGAATCCAATTGACCATTAACTTTTATATTTTGTCAATTTTGCGTCTTTGGTAGGACTTGAAAATAACATTTTTGAACGGGAAGAATTCGTTAGTACTAACAGTATATCTGGGTATGCTCAAGAATTTTAAAAGAAGAAATTGAGAACAAAAAATAGCGAAAAAAAACTTCAAAAAGAAAAAGACAAATAGGTGACTTGATTGCCTAAAAGGGCCAACAGGCAATATTATGAAGTGTGATTTTGTAACATGAGAGTAAGTGACACATAAATTTAAAAATCACTCCAAGAACTATAAATTTTGTTAAGAGTAAAGTTACAATATCTCACTCTAAGCTTTGTTGTGCTCTATGATATCAATGTGCAAATTAATCATGAATTCTATATTTCTCATTCCTCTGAGTTGAAAGTCCACCACAATTTCAAATATTTCACGTATGAAATTCTCAGATTCACAATGGTCTAGAATAAAAAAGAACTCTGAAAAATATAAACAAGAAAAGAAAAATGTCTCAAATATCAATTATCAGTATTTTAACAGTAAAGGAAAATTGCTGCCACAATCCCCGACCTTCAACTTTAGTAGCAAAGAGGTTCTTTCGGACTATTGCTGTCAAAACAAGTGTTAGAAAGGGTCAAAAGACAATTTGCCCTCACATTCGAATAAACCAAAAGTAACCACAGAAAAAGGTAAAAAGAAAAGAAAATCTCCCTCCCCAATCTGTATCTACGTATTCAGTAGTCAATTACATCTATGCATAGAGTTCAAAATCCCAGAACTCTTAGATCTCCTAATCTCCCACAGAGAACATGGACAGAATACATTCATATGGTAGGCTGAAGAAGATTCAGCTGATTGCTGGTCTCTTCAGCACATTCTCATCTAATTATATTTGAGGATTATGTTACCATACAGGGTCCCCGCAATAATCCTGTTGTGGACAAAAATCATCAAATAAGACCTCTACACTACGAGAAACTTAAGCCAGCAATGAAGGTGCAAGTTCTTTGGTTTTTAAGATCGGGGAAACTATCTTCCACTGGCAATGAATGTTGTGCAATTCTTGGGGTTTTGACAATTATGGCCAAAAAGATCAAATGGAAAAGAAATGGGAGTACAAAGAATATAGGGCTCTGACTGGTTCATCTATCTTATTTTGAATAATATGTACAGTATTTATGCAGAACTCCTGCAAGAAAAAAAGGTAACTTCCTACTAATATGCTCCTAATATTTCCATGCAAACTCATACACAAAACTTAAAAAATAAATACTAAAATAAATGTAGATTTGCCAAGTATGAGGACTCATTATATATTCGATATCCTCTTTTGGAAGGGTTCTGATCTCTTAACTATTGACTTGCTACAGAATTTGTGAGTCAGCTGCCAGCTAGGCACCATCCAAAATGAACAATTATGAAAATGGAAATAAATGAGCGAAAATGTAGTGAACTGGCTAGGAATAATGTCGACAAACACAGGGCCAAGTGAAGGAAAGACCACAAGAGTTACAACATTCAAGGAATATATGTACCATATACAGCTTTATTGCCATAATGTTCAGTATCGAACCCCAACTAATTGGGCTAAGTTTCTATTAAATTGAGATAAACAAATTGTCTCCAATTTTTAAACACGTCATGGACAAGCCAACTGAATATATATTGACATATACCTCTTTTTTGTCGACATGTAACATCTTGGAATGAATTTTCGAGAGTCTGGATGTAAAAGCATCTACTTTCTTGGTTCTGCAAAAGAAAGTTGAAAATTGAATTAAGACAATGCTGGGAAAAAGACGCAAATTGAAAATCGAGAGAAAATGAAGGAAAGAAAAAGTTCAAGAGTTAAGTAGGAGTGTAGGACATAAGCTGCAACCTGCAGGTCCGTACAAGTGAAAATAACATCAGGCAGCTATTTGCAGTTTCTTTTACGGAAAAAAAAAGTTCAAAAATGATGATGGTGAACCACATTATAACACATAAGTTTGTTGTCCATGGGGTGACTGGGATGTTCTTGTTCACGTGCACAGTGTTTTAATAAGTAGAAGTATGAGTCACTTAACCTGGATAACGAGTCCTGCAGGAATTTTCCATCTGAACCCACACGATCTACAAGTTCATTGAAAATGGGAGCTATATGCCGAGCTTGTTTCCAATGACTTTCAGGAAATGGCATGGGCAACAAAGAAAACGGCGCATGAACCATGCCCATGCCAGGCACTCTTCCTGATCTCTGCAAGTTTGACATGCTGGAAACTGAATGTTAACACTATAAATTCAATTCATCACCATACATCAAAAGATTTTCATTTCAATCAAATGTTTATAACATTTAGTTCGAAAATTCATCACTGCTATGAAACAAATCAAATTTCGCATCAGGGTATGTATTGATAAAACTTCCGAAAAGAAAGGCATATTATCAAATCCGTGCTTTACCATTTAGTTCTAACATTCACCATTCTTTGAGTAACATTCGTCAAAATAGTAGACACTGTAAATCGAAAACGATATTGTACATAATAAAAATCTTACTTTACTCACATTTATATTGATCATAGCAATTCAAACAAGGACAGTATACCACAGAAATTTTATTTTTTTTTCAATTTCATAAAAGAAGAAGAGAATTGAAATACATGAATTTTATATTTCATTTCCGTTCATTTCACTGATGGCGCACTACAAAGTGTGGCCTGACGAAACAAACTAAAGTTCAGAGGCCATAAGTGAAATTAACTCTATTCAATTATATACTCTAAACTGACCTGTGAATTCGTGTCTCCAACAAGAAGCCCGTGAAGGGAACTCCATACGAGGGCGTCATATTCCATCTTCTGAAGCAGTTGAGGATCGATTTTGTGAGGATCAAATACAAGGCTCGTAGAATTTTCCTGTTGGGTCTCCATTTGTTCAACTCCGCTGCATTTCATAGCCTGGGCCATTGTGAAATTCTCTGGTTTTGGAAGATGGGTTTGCAAGGAATCAGTAAATTGATTGAAAAGGAAAGAGCTGTGCTTTGATTTGCTACTGGTGGGAACAAAGAAGTTTGTCTGGGAGCAAGCAATGCAGGGACAGGCCAGCGCCCATTTTTTTCACCTTGGATTTGACGATTACAAGGATTTATGCAACGGTCCACTAGATAAATTTTTAGTTGATAAAAATCAGGCTTTCTCCAGTTTCGTGTTTTGACTTTCGAATTTGGGTTTTGTGTTTTGATAGTTCATTTTCAGGTTTTGAAAGGAAAAAATTCATTTATCAGATTTTTAATATATTTCAAAAATAAGAAAATAACTTTCTAATTTTTAAAATCAGATATTAGACATATACCTGTGTGTGTGTATATATATATAT
>CAIGRT010033361.1:0-15264 GCA_903798405.1 Fraxinus platypoda
AGGTTAGCTTTTAAATTGGTTTCTTACTTGAACTATATTCTTCATTGGCTACTTTATTTCATCTTATGATAGATGTGGAACTTGTATTGCAACTTGTAAGATAATGGTGTAAATTTGTAAATTTGTAAGAAATGTGAATTCCCTCATGTAAGAATTCCATTCATCCATAAGACACTTTTAGGAAAGGAAGCATAGCAAGAAAGTCAATTCTCATAAACATAAATAGTCAACACTTTTAAGTTTTAAGCCTTAGGGCATTTTAACAACAAATAGTAGACTGTGTTTGTAGAGTAAATGGAAGACTTTCTTGAAGACCCAAAAAGAAGTTGTGGACTGCAGTACAGAGTTGTTTCCAGAGTTTACAATTTGTGTAATTTTCCAACTTGAATAAAATAGTATTCTCATTGGATTTATGTATTATCATGCGAAGCATCAAATTAGATGATTTTCAATCTAGCATGTTTTAAGGGTAAATAAAATTCTCTTATAAAACAAAGAAGAATGATCTTTGGAATTGGAGGTGACTTTGTTGACCTTGTGATAATGAGAAAGCCGAAGAGAAATAGTATTTCTGATTATATGAATTTAGTTGTGTAACTTGTGATACTTTTTTTTTTTCCATGTCAAGCGTGTTAATTAATCTTAGCGGCAGAGTTTTGCTCTTAGTTACATATAATTTGTAACTTCTAACAAAATTACAATTTTTGTTGCAAGAAAAGAAATTATGGAAGATGATAATCATGAATTGTTGTAGGGATGTGATAATGAGAACATAATCGACAATTTGAACACATTTGACAAGGAAAATTTAGGAGGAGATGTTGTGATTGAGCCTGAGGTGAGTATGATGTTTAATAGTGAGAAAGAAATGTTAGACTTCTACGATGGCGTTATGAGATGTCACATTCACATGTAGTCGTGAAGGTCGAAGAAGTTATGCTACAGGTGGTTTTTTGAAGCCGTAACCAACAAGTCAGACAGATTGTAAAGCAAGAATTTCTGCATTTTTAGATAGTCTTGGGATATGGAGAATTAACAAAGTGTACCTCGACCACAATCATAAAACAAGTTATTTGAAGTCTAGGTTGTTTCGATGCAATCGAAAATTAACTGCGAGTGCGAAACGAAAACTTGAAGTGAATGATATGGCAGGAATCCCCTTGCACGAGAGTTTTAATTCCACAGTTGGGGGAGCAGGTGGATACGAAAATATGACGTTTTTGGAGAAGGATTGTCGNTGATATGGCAGGAATCCCCTTGCACGAGAGTTTTAATTCCACAGTTGGGGGAGCAGGTGGATACGAAAATATGACGTTTTTGGAGAAGGATTGTCGGAATTATATCGAACAAGTCAGACAATTACGACTTAGAGAAGGAGATGTCGTTGCGATACAGTCGTACTTTTCAAATATATAAGCAAGGTGCTCGGGATTTTACTTCAGCATGGATTTAGACAATGACTCAAGACTGAAGAACTTATTTTGGGTAAATAATAGATGTAGGCAATCTTACAAGAAGTTTGGTGATGTTGTCACTTTTGATACTACATATCTCACTAATAAGTACGACATGTCGTTCTCCCCTTTTGTTGGTGTAAATCATCAATGGACGTTGTTTGGTTGTGGTTTGTTATCGAATGAGAACATAAGAACTTTTATCTGGTTGTTCAAAAGGTAAAGCTCCAAATGGAATAATTACTGATCAAGATGGGGCAATGCACAATGCAATTGAGATTGTTTTTTTGAATACGAAGCAAAGATGGTGTTTGTTGCACATTTTGAAAAAATTGCCAGAAAGGTTTGGCTACCGTGTCCATAAGGACTCGATATTTTCTGATATACACGCTTTTGTATACAATTCACAATTTGTTCAAGAATTCGAGCAAAGTCGGAGGGTGATGCTCGATATGTATGGCTTACATGCTAATAATCGGTTGTCGGGACTGTACAATAACAAAGGTCGTTGGGTTCCTTGTTTTTTAAAAATCACTTTCTAGGCAGGATGTCCACAACACAAGGAAGTGGGAGTATGAACGCATTCTTCAATTGATATGTGCATTCGAAGACGTCGTTGAAGCAGTTTGTCGAACAGTATGAAAGAGCAAGAGTATGAATGCTTTTTTTGATGGCTATGTCCATTCGAAAGCTTCGTTGAAGCAGTTTGTCGAACAGTATGAAAGAGCACTGATGAATAAGGTTGAGAAGGAGTTTCGGGCTGATTTCAAGTCATTTTCCCAAATGGTACCGTGTACTACAACTTTTGAAATGGAAAAATAATTTCAAGCAGGCTACACCATTTCAAAGTTCAAGGAAGTTCAAAATGAGTTCATTGGGAAAGTATATTGCGATGTCTTATCTGAGAATGGTGAATGTTTTTGGATGACTTACGAGGTTCGTGAGAATGTCGTACAGCACGAGCACTGGAAGAAAAAAACATTTTGCGTCTCATTTTGAAGGGATACGTGTGAATTGGTATGTAGTTCCACTTGTTCGAGTTTCGAGGAATCATTTGCAGGCATGTGATCACAGTCTTGATCCGTAATAACATCACATCAATGCCTGATAGGTATATAATATGGAGATGGAGGAGAGATGTCAGTAGAGCACACACGAGGGTCACCATGAATTATGATGGGTTAGGAAGTACTCCGGACAATTGATATACGACGATATGTGTCAGGCTTTTTTGGAGATGGCGGACCTCGCTGCAGATGACGAAGGGTGGGCACGTGCTATAATGGAGTGGATAAAATTGCAAGCAGAACATATGCATGTGTCAAAGTCGAGTAGTGGAAGCACTACCCTTTCGCAACATATTATTCGTTCATCCTCTACTTGTAATGATTCGCAAAATACTGACAACGGAAGCATATTAGATCCTAAATCGTTGAACACAAAGGGCGCGCCAAGGAAACTTTGAAGGAAAAGCCCATTAGAGTCCTCTTCAAAGAAAGTAAAGGTATTTTTATCCATTACCTGTTTAGTTGATTGGGAACTTGAGTCCATTTTCTGATTTGAGTCGATGAACATGCAGTCCACATTAGCTTCGGACAAAGGGAAGAGATAAAGGGCTAGGCCTAGTACTATGGACGAGGCTGCAACCAACGTGCATGAATCTCGACTATCGCAATGTTCTATGCCGACACCATTCTCATATTCACAACACCTAATAGTTAGTATATTATGTTAATCCATTTAACTGGTTTGACGTGTTAAACGATGTGTTATTTCATGCAAGGTGACAATGCCAACGAAGACGTCACATAACACTTGCCATATTCAACTTTCACAGGCCCCATCGCTTACGAATGGAATTGTGAACGATCAAGGTAAATACAAAGGTAGTTCATTATAATGTACGTATCGTCCTTTAATTTAAGCATATCCTAATTTTCATTTTGTACACTATGTCATGAGATGCCATACTACAACATTTCCCAGATCAAGGTGGCACATGCTTGTGATTCTATCTTGGAAGGTATGTTTGTACACAAATATTGCATTGTATTTTACTTCATCAAATTTTCATCATTCTTATCTACGAAGGATTGTCGGACTCTGATATTGGAAGTAATTATACCAGTTGCATAATTTCCATACATATTATATGTTCTTATTTTCCCATTATACTTTTGGTCGTAGATTCAATCCAGAACTGTCATATAATCCATTCAATTTCGTTTTTCACTTTGTTTCTCCAAGTCTTCACATTTGTGCCCTGAAACATGTAGGTGTTCGTGACAATGATATGAACATCAACACTTATTGTGGTCCATGATTATGGAGGATAATTGGCTATTGATCGACTTCATGGAGTCAACTTAATAGAAACAAATGTGCCTTTCATGCCAGTTGTGAAAGTGATAGATTGTAACAGTAAACTTGGAATCTGTTGTTGCCCTTGACTTTGTGTAACTATAGCGGTAATTTCGACATACATATATATATGTGAAGACTTGGCTTTCTAAGTATTACGCTTGGATGCATGATGGATTAATTTTTTTTTTATACTTCACCAACAAACTTGATCAATTCATCCACGTTTCAACATTTCAATGGTACAATTTATTTCCATGGCAATTTGAATGATAGTTGATAGGCCTTCAATTATATTAATAAGTACAATGCTTCCAGACAGAAGTTCTTAAAATGCTGGAAAAGAATTGACTAAAGATTACTTCCATCTTGTTCAATACTATTAACCAAGTTGCTTATTTTGATTCTTTGACAAACACTGTAAAAATCTTTGATGTTCAAATTGAAGTTGTAGTAGGTATACATATATATAAGCAGAGATGTAAACTAAGGAAAAGAAAAAAAAAATGTCGAAGTAATAAGAAAAATATGTCCGAACCGTTAATATATTAAAACGATTCGCGAAATAGTGAACTTATGTCCAACACTCGACCGACCTTAACAAAAATTAACCATGTTAGTTAAAGCCTATTATGACCAACAAGTTTGTACGTTACAACAAACCATATAGCAAATACATATTGACATCATAGTACTCTTTCTACCACAAACGTAACTCCTATCACCCGTTCAAGTCGGTCCCTTTCCTTTCCCATCACATTCGGCAATTTCTTTTCCCTTGCGGAATGTTAGGTGCAATGATATGTCAACGTCTCGTTTCTCGGTTATTCGAACTAGACTGTCAAATATTCTTGACAAGTCTTCATCTTCCTCGTTGGGCTCATGATTCACCGCTTCAATAACGACACTCAATTCCCCGCTTAAATCTTTTTTTTCTTTTCACCTAATCAAAATATCCACTGTCATTACTACACGTGAAGAACAATCGTCCTTTATTTCCAGTATCTCGTTCGACCTCGAAACATTTCCAAAATCCTTGTTTACATGAAGGGCATTGATGTATTGTTTGGCATTGTCCAAAGTAGTGAGTGCTACTTCTACAATTGTGATAAACTCCGAAATTCATTCCTCTCATTCTAATCGACAACGGTTGACGAAACAAATAAACTGACATGAATGCTATTGAATTATGAAATCCTACTTTGGAACTTATGTTCGAATACAGATAAATGGCTTATTCAGACATATCACAAAACTAAAAAGTACATTTTTCTCTTATTCAGACTGTAATTATAATTGCCGAAAAATGTTCGAGATTAAAACTTCCAATTATTTTCCCCCAAATTAAGAGAAACGATACAAAACGAAACCCACAATGAAATGATCAAACACATTTGCAGACATGAACATCAAACCCCATATGTTCCATACAAATCCTAAAAAATCGAAATTAGAAAAAACCCAGCTCGAAATGAAAAATTAGACGCCCAAATGAACATCATTTCACAACATAATTTCACAAAATTGGATTCAAATTCATCAAGGAAATGGCAGCTAAGTCACATGAGAAAACTTCATTCCTAATACCAAGTAATCACACATGAACAATCATTCAACTCATTTGCAAATCCCAAAACATTCAAACTATATGTACTAATTGAAGAAACTCAGAAGGTAGCAAATATCAATTACAGATGAAGTAAGAGAACGAACATTGTTAACCCGTAACAATAAGGAGGATGCGTGACTGCGTGTGGGAGATGGTGTTGCCGGAGATGGAGAAGCAACTTTGGCCGGAGATGAAGTGTCGGGGGAGAGAGACTATGATTTGGGGGAAATGAGGTGCCAAAACAACGGGAGAGAAATGTTTGCGATGTATGCTATTCGTTTGCGCCAACCGGTGGTGAGAATGACGTGGCTGTCGGATTTGCTGCTGGTGGGAGATTGCAGGAGAACGAAAGGCTGATTTGGGGAAAATGGGACTTTCTAGATGATGGACCCATTATATTTCATCAAGCCATCTGGTTATTTCAGAAGCAGAGAAACCGATTTTGCAATAGAGCCCAATTTTGCTCCATTTTCAATTGTTTGGCTTTCCAAACTCGGTTCCTCTGCCACGTATTAAAAATTTGAATTCCTGTATTAATTTCCTATACCTATAGACTAATTGTTTTTTATTAGTACTCTAAAATGGGGCAGTTGAAACGCCAAATTTTATTCATGAAACTCCAGCTAACGAGGTTTTTTTTTGGTAACACTGCAGGAATAAAGTACAAACTTCCCCAACCAATCTCAACGTGCTATCATTTTCATCACAAGACAAGATAAGCAATTACCCAGCAAATTAAGATCCTCAAAAAGTCTCTTGCACTTAATGTTGTCACAATTTTTAAGTGCTTATAAGTTGATCAAACATCGTTTCCAACAACATATAAGCATAACCAAGCAAGCACTTAATCTTTCCTACAGGAAAAAGAAATGTATTACCCCAGTTCTAAACATGGCACTTCAAAAGTAAACTAGAATGCACCCAAACACATGAACGTTCATAGAAACAGAGAGCGCTCACAGGATGTTTAAAAAGGTTGATATACATAAGCAGCCAATCCATAGATCCATGCAAGATCTTCATTCATACAGAGCAGTAAAACTACTATGCCGTCTAAATTTTTCCGAAATTAAACAGCTCCATTACCACAAAACCACAGTTAAGAGTGCAATTTCATTATACATCACTTCATAACTTATGGATTACGCTTTCTCTTCTTGGCAAGATTATCGAAAACCTGATGAATATCTGCAGTCGTGATAGGCTTCGAGGGGTCAGATGATTCCTGTGATAAAGGAAATATAAAAATTAATCCTTTTTAAGTGTGGTGGTTGTATAGTAAGTAGTACCGAACGAAACAATATAATAAATAAAATCATAGTTTCTTTTTCTTTTTTAATATTGTTCTACAATATAATCTACCCCAACATATTACAAGTACAAATATAAGCAATCATACCAGGAGAGAACGAATTTCGTCCTTCATGTCAGCAATTCCACCTAGAATCTCCATTTTCTCAACGTGACCTAATTTATTGAGAAAGTCACCCTCTTGTTTCTGCAAATTCTCGTCCCTCTTCACCTTCGCCACTTTCTCATACTCAGCAATCGAATCCTCTTTGTCAAGCAAGAAGCCGATTCCCTTCCGAGTGTAGAAGTCCGAACATGAATCACATCTGCAAAGGACTTCTCTCCAGTTTTTAGAAAGAAACATTGGTTTGCTTTTGTCGCTAGTTTGAGGAGTTTCGACCAAGTTTATTTCGAGAATACACTTATTGCTCGAGCCAGCAACTTCACTGCACCCATTGATTTTACCTTCAGCATTAGAATTAGTAACAAGAGTGAGCATCCCCGATGACTTCAGAGGAGAAGGCGAGTCTTCCAGAACTGCTTTCTCCTTTGCAGAATTTGCCACATTGCTGTTTCTAACTGATGCTGAAATGGTTTCGAGATAGTAAGTCAGAAAAGAGCAAACAACGGCACACCCCTGACAGATAAAATCTTCATATAGAGGCTCGCCTTCTTCATCTCTTGGAATCTATAAGAAAAAATAAGGCTGAGCAGAAGTCCCAATATGTAAACTATAAACGAATAAAAGGAAAGCAACTTTTCGGAGATTACTTGATAACATCTAGAGATGCCCCCAGAAAGTGAAATAAGTTAATCTATATCGAGCATATTTGCCTAAAGTTTACTTAGAAGTAAATAAGTTATAAATATTTTTTATTGATCAAAGTTGACATAAATTACTTATATTGACGTTGAGCGTTACTTTACAAATAAGTAACTTTTTAACTTAAATGTAAGAAAAAGTAACTTGTGCATGCGTGTTGGGAAACAAATTTTAGACAATAAATAACTCCTTCAGTATGGTCAAGTCTACTTCGTGAAGAACAGTTGCATCCAATATCACTAAAATAATACATGCTACTCAGCAAATGCAATGCCACAAGAGTGATAAAGGTAAAGACGTGACATAAAGACACAATCCAAGAAGAAAGATGCATCATCAAATGCCCGTCAAAATACAGGTCTATTAATATTTATCACATGGTGGAGAGAACAAAATGGAAAGTAAATAAACATTTTCCTAAACCAATCAAAAGGTATACTAGAAGCAAATTTCATACTACAATATGGAACATGACATACCACAAACCACGTCCCAAACTAATAATAAAGATATTCAGACCGCCTATATATTGACATCCAAGCAAAGACCATATACGCCCAACTAAGGATAACTTTTAACAGAAGCATGTAATTTAAAAACCATTAAGCTACCTAAGCCCCTCATTGGGCTACATTATTTCTACAATATATTTTTCCAAAACTCATTTTCGCCCACACATTCTTCCATAAAATAATATTATACGTGAACCCAAAACTTGTTCTTATCTTTTAACCGCACATTCTCCAAAAAATCACCATTCCTAAATACATTTTCTCCCAAAAATCATATTAAAATGGAGCCCAAACAGGGGCTAAAGATTAAAGCTCTGTTTTTCAAATTTATAATTATTGTTATTATTATTATTATTTTTTATTTTGTTTTTGTTGGGGGGGTTGCAAGAAGCCTAATAAGGAGAGATTAGTAATAACCTCATCGGGAGACTGAAGACCAATATGTTCTTCATGAAACCAATCCTCACAGATACAGCACTGAATCATCTCTACTTGCTCTTCAGCATTTGGATCAGGGTAGGGGAGATCACACATGCAATAAGTCCCTTTGAAATTATGATTGTATTTATTCTCCAAATTCTCCACATCTTTGTTTGGCAAAAGCTTGCAGAAGAATTCCCCAAATTTTGAATTTCCACAGTCACACCTAAAATTTCTTTTGGTCCAGAGTTCCACAATCTTGTCAAGCAGAAAAAAAATTTATGACTGTTGCATAACAAGCCAATGGTAACACAAAACTACAATATTATCATAACATAGTATGTAACAGCACATACTGCCTGCAACCTGGCAACTAATATTAGAGATTGTTGAGATCACAATCCTCAGTTGAAGTAAAATCTCAGAAGCTGCAACTGGCCATTCAAATTCACTATACTCTTAAGCATTTAATTAGCAACTTGAAGACTCAGGCGGTTAAATAAATAGGCTCTTTACAATCTCCAGTCTTATATAATTAGGTAATTATACTAAATTTAGACATTAGCAGTTCAAATGTTCCAGGTCGTACAACTGACTCGGGACTAAAACAAAAAAAAAAGATAAGAACGAAAGAAAGAATTTGTTCATCACTTCTAATAACAGATACATAGATGTTGTCATCCAATGGACTTGGACAGCTAGATAGATTGTTTTGCCAAACCATCAGAAATGAATTAAAATGGACCCTCAATCAGCACAAGAAGGCATCATTAGACAATTTGAAGGAATAACTTGAGAATTTCGAGCAGGGGCAGAGCCCATTCATGCCCAGTGAGGGCACATGCCATAGAAATATGTAAAGATTATAAGAACAGGTTGACAGCCTGTCCAAAAAAAAAAAAGAAAAGGTTGACAAATAAAAAAATATCGCAATTGGTTTCACTAAAATGTATCCAGTGAATAATAATTCAGATAACTTATACCAAAAAATAATAATCATAATAACGTGGAACTACTTTCCAGTCTTTCCTCTTGACATAAAAAATTCCACTCTTGCAGAAGATGGTAACACGGTAAACATCAGAAACTAAAAAACTATAATAACCTATAAATGTACTGCACAATTTAAGAATTTCGCAAGTATAGAAACTACATCTAAATATAAGTACCCCCAGTTTTCAACATATAGACAAGCTTAGTTTTAGTTGATGCATATGCATGTACTAACAGATAGCATCCCACTTTTTTTGTGGATAACACGGACAGACTTAAGTTAATGAACCAAACAATACCTCATGGCCATCATGGCAAGACAAGGAGCAGGCTGTGCAAACCCCAGCATTCCCATCTGGCGTGCATGTCAAACACGAGAAAATTGCCTGCCTCCTCATATAACCATTGTTATATGTGCACTCCTTGCCCTCATCACCTCCCAAGACCAGATCTGCTTCCTTTAGAATAAGAATCAGATAATGGTCAAAAGAAACAACCAACAAAATCCCGCAACAATTTTCTAAGAGAATAACATGTAGCCAAAAGAAAAGAGCCTCTACGATAAAGATAATAACAAATCCAAATAACCTCGCAAAGCCAGAAACAGTAAAGTTAAAAAAGAATGTTCACTGTTCTAATAGCTGATTATAAGGATCATTCAGCATTTAAATCACATGCAATAGCCAAATGAACTGACAAACTTCTAATTGGTCATCAAAGCCTATTGTGACTCCCAAAAGCAAGTAACAGGAAAACGAGGTTAGGTATATTTTCTCAAGTAATATGACATCAGTTTAAAAAAAAAAAAGAAAGAAAAACCGTATACTTCCTGGGTAGAACCATCAGGGATTTGGGCATCCTCATAACTACAAAATTTCACAGCTAGTACAAATGTTATTTATTTCAAGATCACTATAGAGTTTGATCTCAGCGAGACTAAAATCTCACTAATACTCAAAATTTAGCCTCTTCATTAAAATGAAAAAGGACATGAAGAGGAATCTAGTGTCAGATAATCCTTTTTTGAATTCCAGAAAACTGCCTAATTTTAAAAAAATGAAAATAAAATGAAATGCAAAAAAAATCTAGATGGAATTACTTGCAAATTGTAGAATATTGAAGGATGTGAAGTTTTTCTACAGAATCCACCTATCTGAATCATTCTCACTTCTCAGAGGAGAAATGTTTATTTTCTTCATTTCCCAATCCCCATGCCATTTATAGGTATCAACAGAAAATTTACATATTACAATCAAGTGATCGATTGATTGTCTACGGTGTTTGGGTACCATAAAAGCCAAGCCCTAGGGTTTGCGAACCAGTCGGAAAATTTTCACCGATTTCTTACTAATAAAGAACCTTTCAAGCAGCTATAACAAGATGGAGAGTATATATTGTTTACAGGACAAACAATAATGTAAAAATAAAATTCGTAACAGAATAAAATTTATGTCACCAGGTCCTCTTCTTCAACAGCCTTGAGGTAGTCTCCGATTGAAATCGTTGGCTCAGCTTCACCTTCAGCTTCAGCTTCAAACACATCAGCCATTTTTCCCAAAATTCTTAACTACTTATTTTCAAATAATTATAAGTTAAAGGGGCAGAGAAGAAACCCTAGATTCTTGAGAAACCGAATAGAAAGGAATGCGAAAAAAATTTGCGTAAACGAAATTAAGCTTAAACGGATGAGAATAAGATCAACATTCTGAATTGGGGAGCAAATTTGGGCTTCTGAAATGTGGGTTAGGGTTTTTATACCAGATGAATAAGCTCATAGGTATTTCCCGCCAATTTGAGCCCCCAATTTTTGGGAGGTTGGAAAAGTACCTTAGAAATTCAATTTTTTTTTTTTTTAATCTCTCTCTCATTCTTTTAAAATATTTTTTTATACATACTTATTTTCAACCATACATTTACACAATGAAATATATTACACGTAAACTCAAAATTTTTTCATTCTTTTTAGAATTAAACTAATTTTACATTCTTGATTATCAAATCAATAGTCATGATTTTGACAAATCAGGGATGTCAACTTTAATGTATAAAATGAATGTACATGTAACAATTTTTACTTTTTAACTACACGTTCTTTAAAAAAAATATTATTTATAACATTTTTTTAAAAAAATGGCCACCAATAAACCAAATAAATTTACTCGTGATAACATGAAATTGATACATGTGTTCATTCATTGTAGGCTTGGTCTTCTTTTCGAAATGGATAATACCGTTTGTACAATTTTTTTTTATAATATGTTGATTGAAAAGATAAATTTTTTTTAAACTGTCCAATGATAACATACCACGTGGCATGTTGTCAACAATGTTTTTGACCATGATTGTTCTTCTAAATTTTTTTAAGTTGGTAAATCTACTTCGATCATAGTTGTTCTTGTTACGAATTCAATATTTTACCATTGATAACAAATAATTGGTGATTTTAGGGTGAAAATACAAAATAGTATTGATCGTCGAATTTGCAATTTTTTTCACTTCGATTGTGGATTTTTTTTCCCCTTTTATCATATAAGGGTTAGTGAACTTCCATATTTGCTACATGTTTTACTAATTTATATGTTAATATCATCATTTTCGCACATAAGTCACAAATACATTACTTTCAAAAAGTCGGGCAAAACAAGTTTGTGGATTAACTGTAGTTTTAACCAATTTATTTTAAACATTTAGGATTAAGTTGAAAAGAATAATGATTGTTAACAAAAGCAGCTCAGAAAAAACGCGTTGCGCTCCTTCATTGTCCCAAAAGTGATTTCCCATTTTAACTTCTTCTTTTTTATCTTTCTCCAAGTTAATTACTAACTATGCTCCTCTTTGATAGGGATTAAATTTTATATTTTAATTTAAGTTAAAGTTAATAATTAATTCTAATCATATATTTTATTGGAACCACAATTTTTTAATCATACATTTTATTAATTATTATCAAAATATACTAAAAATTTGATTTGAGTTCTCACCAAAGACCGTAGGAAGAGGTTAAAATTTCAAGTTTGACTCTCTACAGGAGTTGACATCTCTATTTTAATTGTTGTGTCAATCATTTTTTTTTTTAAAATAAATGCCAGTCTCGAATTCCATAGTAAACCCAACACATGGCGTGCGTCGATGATAGATACTAGCTAAATGTCGAATCCATCACCAAAGCAATTATGACAAGCTTTGACTGGAATATATTTTTGATGGAATAGACTAATGTTATTGACTACTTCTATTTTCATTATTTATAGTAAGCGGATAATAATTTCAGCGTTAAGCATCACAATCACATATGGTTGGAAACACATCAATATTTACTAGAAGGACAAGCATATGTCGACGAGACAATAAGTCTATGTTTGGTAGGAATTAAAATCTAAATTTTAATTTAAATCAAAGTGAAAAATTAATTTTAATCATATATGTCATAGAGCCAATAATTTTTCAATCACACATTTTATAAACTTTTTTATCAAATTCTCTAAAAATCTGATTTTAATCACCACAAAATATGGGCTAAATATCTAGCGACCCAATTTAAATGCAAGACCTTATTGTGTCAACTACTGAAAGGCTTAACTTGCACTAACTTTTATTGATTGTAATTAAATCTTACTTAGTTGTGGATTTTAAAAAGTTTGGTTTTAACTAAAGAATTGAAATTTAATTTGGTTGCAATATAATAATTTTAAATCATCTTTCGTGCATAGACTATTCCTATTTCTCGTCTGAGATCGGCAAAACAATACAATGAAATTCCAATCACAATAATTTTTCGAATTCCCCAATCACATTTTAATATGATAGTATGGTGGAACAAAAAATATTTGTCATCTACATTAAAATGAATAGTTTATGTTGACCTTAATTTCTCCACGGACATACGGTCAATAGAATTACGTTCTTCTTTCCTTCACGTATGCATCACCTGGGCACTTTAACATCTCGTTAGAATGCAAAGGTCACCGGAATTCTATTGGCCATGCATATCCACAGGAATTGAGGCTAATAGATTCGCACTGTCCGTGAGAATTCCTGTCATGTGCATGTCACGTAATTTATAGATATAACAGTTTATTATTTCATAAAAAAGCACTATGATGATTAAAAAAAAGAAAAAAACATAATGAACAATAAAAAAAGATTGCTTGGTGCTTTTGCTACTTATAAAATAAAGAACAGTATATAGGAAAAGTTAAAATTTTGCTACTTCTAAGAATAATTTGTTAAATGGTAAAAAATTTTCCATAGTCGTAGTGTTTTTTTTAAAAGAAATTGAGATTGCTTGACAATTAGCATTTATGCAACTTTAAAAGGGGCCTTAATCTCCAATTAACTTCAGATTATCAGATTTATTTGTATTTAAAGTCCTAAGAACCTTCCAAATCAAGCCAATTGTGATTTCATTCAGCAAGAAATGTATACATATTGTTTAATTCCCATTATTTTCAAAATACATTTTTTTTTTCAATCACATATTTTTCAATAAATTAATATTACGCGCAAATTTAAAATTTTCCTTTATTTTTTAATCACACTGTCTTTATCAAACAACTATTTTAAAATACATTTTTACAATAAAATGGGGCTCAAACAGGCATTAATATATCCACAGGGCATGTGTGTTTGTTTCTTAAATTGTGCTATTTTTATTAACCTGTTTACTACGTTCAACTATATAAAACATAACATTATATATATAACCTTCAAATAGCATCTGGAAAATTATCAGACATTAACCCTCCAAAATCATTCTCATATTTTACAAAGCCCGTTTAATTTCTTGTTTTCGAAATGGAAACATCACGGGTTCAAAGAACATCTTCTCTTGAAGAACACTTTCAAGATTTTTTCCCCCCAAATTTCTATGTTTTCCCTGTAAACATAAAAAAATCTCGTGAGTATTATGAAGCAATCCTTATCAAGATAGGATCTGCCATTATTACTCGCACTCCAAATAACAAAAATACAAAATTCATTGATTTTTCAAAAATATCTATCCAAAATGTTTGGTCTTACGAATACTGGGGATTGCACCATTGGGAAGATAAGCGAATGAACATTTCAAAAACAGATTCATTCAAGTCAAAATTCAATTACTTGGACTACAAATATGAGTGTTTCAATATTTTCTTTTTTAGATCAGTAACACATTCCTGGTTAATATTTTTTCATCAAAATTGCCTATCAAACTTTCCAAAATGGATTCAAAATTGTTCAAATTTTTTGATTTTGACGAAACAATTCTACCCAGACTTACTCGTCAAGGATTCAAGCACTTCAAAAGTGAGGCAAAATCATTTCTAAAGCCTCAAGAAAATCTTTTGTTCCAATTCGCTCATAACCTCAAAGTTTCGTGAATTTTCCGTTGGGATTTCCACTTAATTCAAAATCAGACTCCGCCAAAATACAAAGATTACAACGCCAAAAGAATTGTTTGACGTATCAAAATTAAATGGTGGTCAAATTTTCATGAAACAAATTGTTGCCCCAAAAGCAGTAAATATGGGATTCAAGAACAAAGAAATTTTGGTATGCCAAAGTTATCTAAAAAAGAATCAGACAAAAAGGCAGATTTCCTTGCTGAAAAATCCAGACTTTTAGCAATGTTCTACATCAGAAGAACTTCAAATAATTTCAGACAAAATTGCAGCTCTCGCAATCGTCCTTGTGATTTCAAAATTTCAAGACGATCTTAGCAATAAAAATTTTATTCTCAAAACTGATTGTAAAGATTCAAAAGATGTTTTACAAAAAGACGTAAAAAATCTTGTTTCAAAATAGATTTTTGCAAGATGGCAA
>CAIGRT010033367.1:0-11249 GCA_903798405.1 Fraxinus platypoda
GACTCTAAAAGTCCACTTTATTACTTGTATGCGACCCGTGCACTTGCGGTATATTTTCAAGCAAACAACCACAATTGGAATATTTCTATAACTTGTTATTATACAAAACTGTTTAAGATCTAAATAGATCGAAGAATACTTCAGAATATTACAAACTCGAAATCCAACCAATTAACATCAAAACTTCAATCAACCTATTGTACATGTCTGTATCAATAGAGAGACATCAGATTCACCGAATAACCCTCACAAAGAACCAGACAAGTTGTAGTGACTTCTATGAACCAGAAGAACTCAACTCCACCACAATCGATTCACTCTCCCATAAACGAAGAACACTCGGACTTCTAATCTCACTAAGAAAACTGAAAGATTCATCCAACTAGAAAAGAAAGATGAAAAAAAATGGAGATGAACATAGATTATACACAAGGAACTCTCTCGAAGAAAACCCTCACACAAAAGATGAAAATGACCAAATAAATTAGGGTTCAGATATATACACACAGAGCATTTATACTATCTAGCCCCATCGTAGATTAGAAAAGAGATACAACTCAAAGCAACTTGCAACTTCTCACACCAGGGTAGCTCAAAGTCGCACAACTGAAATGCGAGATCAAACTTGGAGCTTACTATTGGGCTGGGTTTCACTGGGCCTTTTCTGAAGATGTTATTGGGTAATAGTAAGTTGGGCCGATATGCCATTTTATCACCGCCTAATAAATGGATTGGATATGGCATCACAATCCAACAAATCTTCACCTTGATAACAATGGTAATGTAGGTAGCTTATTGCTCAATCCAGTTATCTAACAGGCAGCCACAGTTTCCATGCATCTTCAAAATTGCATCAAGTTTTATTACCTCTACCAATTAAACTTAACCAGCATCAATGTTCAACACTTGCAAATAGGATTTAAATTTGGTAAGAGGTAGTACCTTTGTCCCCATATCAGATGAGTTATATTGTGTAGCAATTTTCTCAAGGAACAAGGCTTCTTTAGAAACAATATCTCTTATAAAGTGCAATTTAACATCAATATGTTTGGTTCTTTCATGAAACACTGATTTTTTTACACAAATGTATAGCACTTTGACTGTCTGAATATACAACAACAAGATTCTTAAGCTCATTTATTTCAAATAATAGGTCTTTTAATCACAAATCTTTTTTTACAGCTTCTGTAGTAGCAACACATTCAGTTTCAGTGGTAGAAAGGGCAACAATAGGCTGAAGTTGGGATTTCTAACTCACACATGTCCCACACAAAGTAAACATATAAGCAATAGTAGATTTTCTATTATTTCTATCACTTGCAAATTTAGAGTTTATAAAACCTTTAAGTACTACACCCTCTTTAAAATCACTACAGGATAATCCTAAATGTGAGGACCCCTTCAAATATTTCAAAAGCCATTTTAAAGCAGTCCAATGTTCAGGTCCTAGGTTTGCCAAAAATCTACTAAATGTACTAACAGCATGTGTAACATCAGGTCTAGTACAAACCATAGCATACATCACTGACCCACAACATTAGCATAAAGAACTTTTTTCATATATCTAATGTCAGATTCATCTGTAGGACATTGATCTTTACTTAATTTGAAATGACTTGCAAGAGGCAGTGAAACATATTTAGAGTTAGATGTAGCAAATTTTGACAGAACCTTTTCCAAATAGGCAATTTGTTTCAAAATTCATATCTTATTAGACCTTTTCTAACAATGACCATTCCAAGGATTCATTTTGCATGTCCTAAATTTTTCATTTCAAATTCAGAACTTAATAATCTTTTTATTCCATTTATATCACAAATGTCAATACCAATTAACAACATGTCATCAACATATAAGAGCAAATAAACAGTTACAACATTTTCATCATTCATTTTGAAGTATAAACAATGATCAAATGCATTTCTAATAAATCTTACAGATGTAACAAAAGTGTCAAACCTTTTGTACCACTGCCTGAGAGATTGTTTTAAGCCAAACAAGGATTTTATTTAGGAGACACACATGATCAGATTTAGATTTTTCAATGAAACCTTGTGGTTGCGTTATATAAATCACTTCATCTAAATAACCAAGTAAGAAAGCCGTTTTAACATCTATTTGTTCAAGTTCACGATCATAATGAGTAACAAGAGCAATTATAATTCTTATTGTAGTATACTTAGCAATAGGAGAAAATATCTCATTATCATCAATCACGTGTTTTTGGGTAAAACCCTCAGCAACAAGCCTAACCTTAAATCTAAGAGGCATCTTCTCAGTATTACATTCCTTAATACTATAAATCCACTTGTAATCTACAAGTGACTTACCTGGAGGCTTTGGAATTAATAACCAAGTTTTATTTATCACTAAGGAATTCATTTCATCCCTCATGGCTGCAAGTTAATGTTTCCTGACTGTTGGCAACAAACAGCTTCCTCATAGGACTTTGGTTCCTTAAAGACGAGATCATTGTATGAGAGAACAACAAGTGAAAGATAGTCTATGTATCTTAAAGGCTTTCGAATCTCTATCCTAACTCTATCTCTATTTAGTTGATAATCATCTGGCACCTCATTCTGATTCTCGTAGGTCCAACTACAACTTGGTCATACCATTCTCACCATCATCAGAAGCTTTGTTTGAGTCATCACTTCTCAAAAAGGGCATGTCAGCTTCATTAAAAGTGACATGCCTACTGGTAATTATTTTGAACCCCTTAAGTCCCTGACCCACAGTCTGTAACCCTTTACCCCCATTAGGATAACTTAGAAAAATACATCTATGTGCTCTGGGTTCTAGTTTCCCAATACTTTGTTGTGAATATACATCCCAAGAAATAGTACCAGACCACAACTCTTCAGGTGTCTTATCATCAAGAGCACTAGAAAGAATACTATTAACTATATATAAGCTGCCATTACAGCTTCTCCCTATAAGACTTTAGGAACACCAGAGCTAACCATCATGCATCTAACCTTATCTAAAATAGTTATTTTCATCTTCTTAGCAACTCCATTTTACTGAGGAGTATAAAGAACAGTCCTTTGTCTTAAGTTCTTTGTAAAACTGATCAAACTCAATATTGAAAAATTTCAAACCATTGTCAGTTACGAGGATTTTAATTTTCTTACCAGTCTGATTTTCTATTAACAGTTTCCAGGTTCTAAACTTCTGTAAAGTTTCAGACTTGTGTTTCAACAAATAAATCCAAACCTTTCTCGAACAATCATCAATCAAGGATAAGAAATACGTATTTCCTCTTTAAGTGATAGTAGATGAAGGACCCTAAAAGTTAGAATGGATATATTCTAAAATAGAAGTGGACTTATGCTCTCCAGTGCTGAAATGCAGCATGTACTGCTTTCTCAAGGTACAGTTTTCACGAAAGGGAACTTTAGTCAAACTGTCATTTCCAAAAGCACCTTTCTTGTGAAGAATCTGAAGACTATTATCACTAACTTGAACCATTCTCTTGTGCCACTTTAAGGTAGCATCAAGTTCAGCATTGGAAGACTCAGCATAAATCTCAGACATCGGTTCAACTTTGGTAACATAGATCCCCATTCCTTTTACAGCTTTTGAAAATAACAAGAGAACCTTTCATCACTTTCAATAAACCATTTTCAATTCTACCATGTAAACCTATGTCATCTAAATCTCCCATTGAAATCAGGTTCTTGTTTAACTCAGGAACATATCTAACCCTTTCAAGGGTATATATATAACCATTATCAAATTTCAATGTCACATTACCAATGCCCTCTACTCTACAAGCTATGTTATTTCCCATAACCACCTCTCCTCCATCAATTTTCTTAAAACCTTCTAACCAATGTCTCTTAGAGGTCATATGGAAAGTACAGTCTGAATCCAGAATCCACTATTCGATTTGATCTTTATTATTTGCTTCATTTGCAGTAATAAGATCAGAAGTAGGCTCAATGGTAATGTACACATCTACAATACTGGGATCTAAGTTCAACCACATTTCCTTCATAGGTACCTTTTTCCTTATCTTCATTTTTCTTTTTATAACAATCTTTGATGAAATGGTATGTCTTACCACACCCTTAACACTTCTTAGTTCTTGATTTAGACTTTGACTTGCCTCTCTCTTTGAATTTTTCTTATTATTACTTCCCTGATTGTTCTGGTTTTCCTGATTCTCGTTATTCCTAGTCTGAGACCTACCCTAACAAAAAGGTTTTTAGGACCATTAGCATGCTTATCAGCTTTGAGTTCTAGACTTTTACTTCTTAGGGAATTAATGAAAATGTCATGTGTCAGTGTGTCCCTATCACACATGTGTCAGTGTGTCCCTACCATATTTTATGATAGTCTTAACATTCCTATATGTTTCAAGAATTGCATTAAGAAGTACAACAGCCTTGTATTCCTCAGAAACCTTATCACCAGTATTGGCGATATCTTGAACTAGTTAAAAGTATCAAGATTATCATCTAAATCCTTAGAGGGATCTATCTTTAAACTGAAAAACCTTTACAGCAAAAACAGCTTGTTAGGTAAAGATTTAACTAAGTACAACTCCTCTGACTTATCCTACAAGGTCTTGGCATTATCTAACTTCCTTGCTTTCCTCAAAACTTGATCAGACAAATGCAAAATAATGGAAGTATAGGCAAGTTCATCAACTTCTTTTTTCTAGTTAGCTGTCATGGTTTCATGATATTCTTGTGTTATTGCTTTGGAAACCTATTATTGAACTAAGACACCTCTCATTTTTTTGTCGCCAAATGGGAAAATCCAATTTTCCATTAAAAATTCCAAGTTTAAAAGTAGTAGTTGTCATGTTTTAATACTTTAAAGAATAGAACAAAGTACTTATTTTGAAAAAAAGTACAAAATTGGGACACTGATCACAATGCAAAGAATTTTTAACCGTCACAAAAATTTCCATGTTGAGTTCAAAAGTGAAACAAAAAACCAGTAATAACAAAATTATGTACTACAGTAATTTAGAGTCACAATAAGATACCAAAGTAAAACATCAAGATTGTATTACACAAATACAACAAGCAGAATTAAAATACTTTCAAGTGCAGGGAATAATAGATGTCAAAGAAAGTGACCAGTACCAACAGTACATACCCGGTATGCTCAAATTCACCGAGATTTCGTAAGAATCAGGTTCCCAGATCAAGGCTCAATTTAACACATACAAGGTGATCACATGATGCAATGGATTAATCAACAATATATAGATCAAATACAGTAGGCAATTATGTAAGACTCAATAGCAAAACAATAACACGGAAAAAACATGTATATAAGTGTAGATTGTATAGACTAGGGTTTAAGAATATGCAAACCAGAGTGGTGGTAGAAGATATGACCACATAACCACTAGATCTTGGTACAATATTTTGAAGAAACAATCACTATAGGTTATGGTTCACCAAAAGAACACCAAGAATTGAGAGTTTGACCATACGAACCTAGAAAAAGGATTCATTTTCCAGATTGAGTAAAGAGAACATAGTCTCAACATCAATAATAGTTTTAAAACACAGACCAGTAATCTCAAACACAAGATTGTACCAAACTAGATCTAAGGTTTCGAATGATTTTGATAGAACAAAGGAAGAACATTGAGAATTGACTTTTCAGGGTCCAATCCTTCGATCGAAGCCTCAAGATTAGCCTTAGAAGGCTTTGATACCACTATTATAGAAAACTGTTCAAGATCTAAACAGATCGAAAAATTCTTCAGAATATTACAAACTCGAAATCTGACCACTTGACATCAAAACTTCAATCAACCTTAAGCTCATAATGTTGTACCTTTTCTGTATCAATAGAGAGACCTCAAATTTACCCAATAACCCTCACAAAGAACCACCCAAGTTACAGTCACTTCTATGAACTTGAGGAGCTCAACTCTACCATAATCGATTTACTCTCCCGCAGAAGAAGAACGTTCAGACTTCTAATCTCACTAAGAAACTCTGAGATTCATCCAACTAGAAAAGGAAGATGAAAGAAAAGTGAGATAAACAACGATTATATACAAGGAACTCTCTCGAAGAAAACCCTCACATAGAAGAAGAAAAGGACATAATGATTTATGGTTTAGATACACACAGAGCATTCATACTATCTAGCCCACTGTAGATCGGAAGAGAGATCAACGGCTCAGAGTGACTTGCAACTTCTCACACCAGGGTAACTCAAAGTCACAAAACTGAAATGCGAGATCAAACTTAGACCTTGCTATTGGGCTAGGTTTCACCAGGCCTTTCAGAAGATGTTATTGGGCAATAGTAAGTTGGGTCGATAGGCTATTTCATCACAGCCTAACAAATGGATTAGATCAGGCATCACAATCCAACATTTGTTATATTCTTTCCTTGATTGTTTCATCTATAATAAAGCAATATTGATATTATCTGAATATAAATGTATGTTACTATAAACTCTAAACATAAGCGAATACAATACAATATAATCTCATCTCATCTCGTATAGATGTAGATTTGCCACATTGGCGTCAAGCCACGTAAATCTTTGTGTTCTTATTTATTAAATTCTTTATAGTATCAGAATAGATGTTTTGATCTAATCAATTGTTCAAAATTGTAAGCAAAAATAATTTCTTAATTTGTTTGCAAAATTCTTTTATTTTCCAGCTTTGCGCGAGCCCATGAAAACGGGTGTATCTTTTAAACCATAACTCGAAATTGCACAATGTCAGTGCCATTGGATTCATATTTAGTAAATTGATTTTGGGCTATTTTTGGCAACGTTTGATAGGTTAAAATCGTCCTCAAAGTCCCTTGATCATATTTTTTCAATTTTTGGTTCGAGTTTTTAGCTTCTGGTTATTTGTCTTTGAGTTTGCAATGACTGATAAAGGTATTAATGCATCTATAATGATGGAGAATGATGTTAATCCTAGATGAAAGCTATCTACTGTTCTCTTGAATAGTAAAAATTAATACCATGGTCAAAGGCTATGACTTTGTCTCTTGATGAAAAGAAAAAGTTAGATTTCATCAATGGCACTTTTACGCTTGTCCAGATTCCGTAGATCCAAAATATGAAGGGTAGATTTTGAATGATCAACTCATTCGATCTTGGCTTCTAAATACAATGGAAGTACATATTGCAGAAATCTTCACTTTTTCAGACTCGGTGCAAGAGTTGTAGAATTCCATTGAAGAATATTATGGAACCAAAATAATGCCGTGAAAATCTTTGAATCGAAATGGGAAATTGATACTGTTGAGCAAGAAGATAAGGCATTCATTGAACATTTTGATCATCTTGAGAATATGTGGGATGAATTGAGCATGTATTGTCTACGTGCAACCGATGCAAAAATCTTGCTAGAAAGGGTTGAAGAAGGTAAGGTTTTTTCTTTTTTGAGTAGTTTGAAGTCGGAGTATGAGAACCTTCAAAGTCACTACCTTATGAGTTCTACTCTTCCATCTTTTTCAGGTGTGTGCAACTATGAAGCAAGAACAAACTCAGAAAAGATTATGAATTCAGAATCAAAGCATATATCTGAGTTGATTGCTTTTATTGTAAAAATAGATGAAAAAAGAAAAAGTTTTCAGAACAATGAAAGTCGAGATGCCCCAAAATATGATCACTGTCACAAACTAGGACACTCTGAGGATTGTTGTTGGGAGATTCATCCTCAACTTAAGCCATCCACTATGATAGGAGAAAATAAGGAAGTCGTTGTTGTAGTTGAAACTACCATTCAATGAATCAGTTGGCCTAAATTTTTCAACAACTCAATTATCCTAGTCCAAAAGAATCAACTCCTTCTTCTAGTACTTATGTCTCTAGTAACCTTGAAGCTTATTTCTCTTCGCATATATCTAAACATTTGAATACTTAGATTATTAATTCGAGTGCCACTTATCATATGGCAAATTATATAGTATTTTTGAGTGACTTCTCACAAAATTAATTTAAAAATGATGTTTGAGTTATTATGGTAACTAAATTCTCGTTTTTTGGATATGGAAAAATTAACATTTTTCATGCTCTTCCTAATTCAGAAGTATTTGTGATTCCTTCATTTCCAACTCAACTTCTTTTGTTCGGAAAAATAACTAACTCTTTGAATTGCAATGTTATTTTTTGGTGTTGTGTTTCAGGATCGAACTTCGAGAAAGAAGATTGGTAAAGGTGTTTACTCAATGGGCTTTATCTGTTGAAACCATTTGGTGCCATTTCTCTTAATAAAACTATACTAGAAAATCATGTAGAGCATCAAAGATTTGGACATCCTTCTAGTAATGTTTTATCCTTTTTTGTTTCCATCTGTCTTTTGATGCACATGTTTTTTATATTTGCCAATTTTCCAAACAAGCTCATCTACTGCTTAATAATTCTTCATCCTGTTTATTAAACTTTTTGATATTCTTACGTTGGTTTCATTAATGATTTTTTCCAATTCTACTTAGATCTATTTACTGAAATCTAAGGATGAAGTTTTACCTTTTTTTCAAGAATTTTGATAGCATTGTGGCCTTCATGCATTTCTTTGCAATGCATGCATTATTCATTTGACTAGCTGTGTTGGTACGCCCCAACAAAATGGAGTAGCTAAAAGAAAGAATCAACTTATTTTGAAGTCTATAAGAGCTCTTATGCTTCAATGAATATTTCGAAAAAAAATTGGCCACGTTCAGTTCTAACAGCTGTGTACTTGATAAATAGACTTCCAAGTTATGTAATCCATTTTCAGTAAGCATTGGAAATCTTAAAAAGGAAAAAGCTTGATGTGTCTCACCGTTAGTATTTGATTGTGTTTGTTATGTGCACCACTAGACCTTGCATCGTGACAAAAAGGATATGCATGCTATGATCCTCAGTCTCAAAACCTATTTGTTTCAATGGATGTACGATTTTTTGCGAATGAACCATATTTTTGGCATAGAGTTCAAATAAGAATTTATGTCAGGGGAGAGTTTGAACGATTTGTTAATTGATTGACGGTGTATGATCTGGATAGAGTATGGGCTCATGTGACATGACTTTTAGTTTTAGTTTTGCTTTCTGTAGGAGAGCTTTCTGAAGAAACCAACTTAAAATTTGTTTGGAAATTATGTTCTGAAAGAGCTTTCTATTTCGAAAGTGAATTTGATAGAAACCACACTCGACCAACTTCTTCTAATAACTCTTTTTATTTGAAAAAGTACTTTTATAAAATTAGTCAAATGAGTCCAAAAGCAGCATTTTTGGATTTCAAAAACTCATTTTAACTTCTCAAAAATCAAGCCAAATAAGCATATATCCCACCGTCCTGACCAATCTTGTTATAGAGAATTCTGCCATGAAAATAACTAAATACTGATTCAATTTAGCTCTGTAGGTTCCATCTGGCATCTTGTTGCATACTTTGTGTTCTGCGCTACATAAAATATGCAACATTTTTTTTATACTTTTCCCATATGCTTCCGATTTATGGGATTCATTTTAGCCACATAGGTGAGAAAGACCAATTGTAGATTAGGCACGGTTTATAATCTATTCTCAAAGACGGTAAAGAAAAATTCTGCCTACAACTTATAACTTTTTGGAAAATGGTTGTTGTATCCACCTTTTATGCAACATACTCACCACGAAACAAGCATATTTTAAGGATACCCTAATCCCTTTTCAACAATCCATGGCATTCATTGTTCAATAGCTAGGGAAGCAAATTTTCATTGTAGATGGGACATGCTCAATTCATTATCTAGATGGGATTGCTATGATACCACTTGTTAAGAATTATGTACTTCTCCGATCCATTTGTTGTAATTTAGGATTGAAATATCGAAATTGTATGACAAAATATAAAGTATACGATTGTAAGCAAAAGAATAATAAAAGACGCGAAATTTGATAGAGGAATTTGAAGATTTTATTTAATCATAAACAATAATGGAGAAATATACAATTAATCTGAAGTTTTAGTAATCGCCGATGCTAAACTATCATATATTCTCAAAACCTCTCAAGATGTTGAATATATATTTTTTGTGAAGATACAATGTGGATCTCTTTTTAAAGTTCTAGATGAAGAAGAAGACATAAAAATTCGAAAAAAATGGAATTAGAAAACACCACGCGCCTCGGTGCCTGGGGCAAAAAAAAACTAAGCAGGAGCGCCGGCGCCCTATGCCCGACGCTGCGATGCAGGGCGTTCTGTCCCCTTTTTTATTTCGCTCCAAATTGTTTTTTTCATCTCAAAATCCGTTTCCAAGCCAAACTCCTAATATTGCTTCCAAATAGAATTTCAACTTGAATAAGACTCCAATAGCATTCCAAACTGAATTGTTCTTCACATGTACTTAAATTAGAATTCTTCAACTATTTCAACAAAAAAATCGGGTCACACCCAAATTCTAACAGTGATTGAACTCTATCGATAATAATTAAAATTTGAGAAAAGATCGAAACATGAAGATATTTAATAGTTTCTTACTTGAGTTGTATTTAATTCTTGATAAATACCAATAAACTTATCTCCTCATGTCGTAAGAGATCCTCAAATGCTTAGATTTGTAAGTAGGAAAAATATATTATCATAACATTTCACTTCAAACATGATAAATAAACATTAATTTTAATATTTTTTTTTTCTGAAATATATTAACATCAAGATAAAATGAATATATTTCGATACATCAAGTTCAAGATAGACGATTCAATAGTTACCAAGTTTGGTCAATATAGTTGGACCAGCATTGGCCTAACAAGTTTATGATGAGATGAGCATCTGAAAGTGACCACGAACGAAGAAGACACTGCCCATATTAAACGTATAGTGATAAAAAATGGCTATGATTCATAAAATGTAAATATATAACTATTCATTGATCTTTAAATGGATAAATTTTATTTCTTCATTAATAAAATATGCCATTCGTGATAGTTATTTTAAAAAATAAAATAAAATAAAATAGTTGGCCTACCAAGTTGGTGATGAGCTGTGAGTTGCCATCAATTTTGGTGTACAAATTAGCTACTTGGGGCCCCTTGTTTAGTGCAGTTGGCTAATTGGTTTGACAATTGGGTGGGACATGGGACCAAATTAATAGATTATGAATTCCTAACTTTGGAAGTACCCCAACTGCCATTTGAGGAGAGAAAAATAATCAATCATATATTCGATTCATTGAATCAACATCGTACTCATTTCGTTTACAATAATGTTCAATATTATCCATTTGATATCCATTGACAACTTCTTCAGTGCAGTAATTCTAAATGCATAATTGGTA
>CAIGRT010033372.1:0-13019 GCA_903798405.1 Fraxinus platypoda
CGTGGAGAATCGACTGCGAGATCTGGTCTGTCTTTTAATTTTTTTATTGTACTTTATTATAATCTCACGGATAGCAACCTTGATTTTGGCATGTTCCTAGCTTATGAATAAATGTCGGCCTAGTTGTATGGAAAAATTGGACTTGTAGTCCCCAATATTTGAAGTGTCACATTTGAGTCCTCAAACTCCTTTTTCCTCCTTGCATTTAGGTTCTCAAACATTTTGTCGACATTCGAGTTCCAACCTTCGAGTTTTAGAAAACTTGGATTCTTTTAGATGGAAACTGAACATAGAAGTTTTGTGGAGTATATTCAATTTGAACTTTCAAATTTTTTTAGATTTTTTTTTTAAGTAAATGACTTTTGTAGAATTTAATGAATTGTTTAGAGTCTCCTCCCATTCATAGTCCTTGTTCATTTGCCCATGTTTCACCATTCCTATATGGTTCTCAATATTATCTCCACCCTGTCATTGTTCCTCCCCGTTAGGACTAGTGCGTCGTTTATAAGTAGTCAAAAATAATACCTACAACATTTATATGCATACTATGTGAGCATGTGTAGAATAATAAGAGGAGGAGATAGAAACGCCAAACCAAATTGAGGAGGAATTGGAGATGGAAGGTTTGAAAAACGTTATAAAATAATATCTTAAAAGTGATATTTGTCTCCTCTCATTTTTTAGATTATTTACAGGTTCATCGACAAATATCTTCATGATATGACAAGTCTTCATGATTTTGTATCGAGCAAAGATAAAAAACTCACAAAGGAAAGATGAAAATTTACAAAGGAACAATGAACACTTTGATTTTCTAAATTTAAGATTTTCACGTAGAGAGATAATTGTACATGATTATTATACTTTGTATTTCTCCAATCCACCAAAAACTCGCATACATAGATGGTTTGATAACTTGAGGCAGCTAGAAGTGTAATCGAGATCATAAACGTAAATTGGTGCACGAATTAATGAATGGGTTCATACTTGAAGAACATGTTGGAAAAAAATGACTTATTGGGATTGTTTTGGCATAATTTTGTGTGAAAACCGTTCTTTCATTTTGGAAGATCAAATTAGATGCGTGTTCTCCTTCGTCAAAACATTGAAATCATATATTTATTTGTCAAAATTGATGTTAGGATGAATGTCAAGGCCAAAGAACGAAAGACTAAGCACAAGACGGAACACTATGGAAAAACAGTTTATGTGGGAGGGAAAATATTGGGACAAATGAATGTGATCGCTCTAATGTTGGGGACTACGAGTCCAAAACATAAACGGCTTTTGTCAAGGGCAAAATAATTAAGGTTTGTCCCACATAAAAAAAAAATGATTAAGGCACATAATAGTTTATATATTGGTAATAATTAAGGTTTGTCCCACATAAAAAAATGATTAAGGCAAATAATAGTTTATATATTGGTACACTTTTGAAGGATATAATAATGTATAGTAAAGATGCTCTTTACGTGCACACAAATGAATAAATGTCTGATCGAACGGACAAAAATTGATCTCTCAGAGGGATCTACGTTTTTAAAAGAAATTGAATTTTAAAAAATGAGGGCGAAATAGGGGGCAAATGATTCCAGCTATATGATTTGAAATCTCCTTTTCTTTTTCTTTTTCTTTTTTGGGGTATACATGGGAGTCGTAAGTCGATATTTCAAAAGCCAAGGTATCTGAATGAAATTAGCTGAAAAGGAGATTAGGGAGGTGTGGTGGCTAGACCCTGACTCGGAATCTATTCACGTACAAATAGTTGATGGCCAATCATATCTTAAAAATTATTGTAGATGCCAAACTGTCAATGTCATCTTTTACCCCATCCCAGAAGAAAACAAAATGTCTCAAATAATTGATAAGCACCACAATTTGATTTATAAAAGTCAAATTTTAATAAAAAATTATAAAATATGCGATTGAAAAATTGTAGATCTTATAAATTGTGTATTTACAATTAATTATTGACTTTGACTTAGATATTAATTCATTTTTTAAGCTAAATCAAATAAGAGCTAAATGTTTGAATAAAATTATAAGTTATTAAATTATAATGTGATATAAAAAAAAAAAAATGGACAGTAATTATGAGTTTTGATTGTGCTACATGTACATAATAACTTATATAATGGTTTATCAGCAAATGATGTGATATGATGGAATTTGATCAAAATCTCATCAATCAAATAATTTCCCTACTTATATTTTGATACATCATGAAGCATTTTTCTATGAACTTTACGAAATATGAGATTGAAATTAATATTTAATTTTTAATTAAATTATAAATTACTTTTATGTTTTCCAAACATAGACTTGTAACAAGAATAAAGAATTCGTCTACTAGCAGAGCATATCCTTTTTTTTTTTTTCCTATAGGGAGTATGTAACTTCAATAAAAATGTTGTGTTTAAACATACTCCATCTGCCTCATAAAACTACACTTCTTTCTATTCTCACTTAGAGAAGGAAATGTAATTAATATAGTTGAAAATATAAATTTTTCTTATATTTTTTTCTAATATGTCCTACATTAAATTAAATAATAGTGTAAATACGATCAATTTATATTTGTTGATAATAAGATACATCAATAGCCTGTTTGATAGCCATTTTCAGACCAAAAAATGAATTTTTTGGTCGTTACAAATCAAAGTCAGCCGTCTTTTTTGACTTCCTCTGTCACAGATGGGACCCACAAATATTCTTTAATGGTCATTTTTTTTCTTAAAATTTGCTGAAAATGGCTACCAAACATACACTGAATAGAGACATATTAGAAAATTAAAAAATATTTATATTTTCAATGAATAAATAAAGTGACATACATATACACGAGTTTACACCCCCTCCCCTCCATGTGAGGGGAGTGTAAACCCGTACGTGCTCTGTTATGTTATGTAGGTCAGTAGGTGTAACATCACCGGTATTGAACGTGGACCCTCCTCCACGTAAGGGAGTGTAAATCCATGTGTTCACCATTATGTCAGGTAGGTGTAGCGTCACACTAAAGAAAATCAAACTTATGCTTACGAGGACGTAGTATGATATATAAGGTACCCCCCCTACCTTAATTACTTCAAACTCGCAGCACGAGGTGTATGCAATTTGAAACAAATCCCATCGGAAAAGCCTGATATTTTTTGACCTTTAGAACTTAGAAGCTCTTCTCGAAAAGTAAGTAATCATTTTCTCCGTCCTATCGATGCTCAAACACGCTTTGTCTGTAGACATGCATGAAATACTAATCCCAAAATTCGGGTGTAAATATGGAAATTTATTTTTGAAAAATTCAAACTTTGGGCTTGAATTTCTTGGAAATTTTTCTGTTGAAGTAAATTGATTCTTGACCTTTGTCTCTATGTCTACTCCTATATTTAGCCTCCACTCAAGTCTCAAGCCCGTAATTTCTGCCAGTATATTCTATAATTTATTTTTCTTTCATTTAGCTTAGTTTCAATTTCCAAACAATCAATTGAAATTTTATATAAACTCAAGAAGACATTCTGCTTATGATTTTGAAGACCTTTAATTATTGATTGATTTCAAGCAATAAGTGGCATTTTATATTCCATTCATTTTACTTCTGCACATGTACTAATCACATGCTTGCATCAAAATTTGAATGAATTCTTGTTTTGATCCCCCCATCAATTTATCTGTTTATGCATAGATATATTTGAAGGTGATAATTTCTTTAGATTTTGAAGCCTTGAGGAGTGAAAGGAAATGAAGAATTCGGTTTCGGACCAGAGTTTTTACACAGAGAGTGAGGGAGAGGATGAAGAGAAGGGATACAACAAAGGTGAGGATGACGCAGATGGAAATGATTCTGATTCTTCAAATTACTTGAATGATGACGATAACTACAATCAACGACAGCAGAGCAACTTCAGCACACAGTGGCCTCAAAGTTACAGGTATAGATTCTACACCTCTGAGTATATTTGTGTTATTATTTTCTTATCTGTTGTGTTGTGTTTTATGAAGATTCTGATTTCGGGTTCTAGTCATTAAATTATTGGTTCTGTTTCGTTTCTTGGTACACAATTTTTGTGAAATGAGTTGAGCTGTTAATCTTGGGAATTAGATTCTTTATACACTTCCTATTTGCAATGGCAAGTAGATTGAGAGTGGAATATGTGTGTTTTTTGTGCATTTCTGTTTTTGTTTTGTGATTTACTGTTCTTGTAATTGGAACTAGAGCTTATTGCCTAGCTAATTTTATGTTATGAAGAGAAATACTTTGCAACATGATTGATTAGTCCTTTGTGACTTTTTTGGCTAAGATGTTAAGTTTGCCATTTTAGAAAGAGAGAGAATGTTGTGCTTGCTGCGAAAAATGAGAGCATTGATGGTATTGAAGTCATTCGTGGAATGAATTATAGGCTAGTTAATTATACTTGGAATGATAATGTGGAATAGATCATAGAGGAATATGCAATCTTGGAACATTCGACAGTTCTAAAGAAGAAAATTAGCTAAAACTTATTCTGTGGAATCCTGCCTAGTAATGTGTATGGTGCAGAACAAATGACTCAATGAATTGAAGAAGAATTGGACCAAAAGGGAAAATTGGCAATATTGCAAGTGTGGTAGTCGAGCTTCGATTTGGGCTCATAATACCATTTCGGGAAGAGAACGACGAGACGAGTAGAATTCACTGCTATGCTGTGACATACGATGGATATCGTTTAGGACTCGGAAATTGCTTTTTAAGTTTTAGTACTATTTTTGCCATTTAGTTTATTTTGAATACTTTGCAATTTTAGTTGTTTTAACTAGGTTTTCATATAAACCCTTATAAATAAAGGGTTAAATCATCGTTTTTTTATTACCTTTCAATTAATAAAATTTCGTGAGTTTATTTTTCTTTAATTTGGTGGATTCCAAAATTGTGTTCTTAAGGTTTTCGCTTGAATTCGCTGTGTCAATGTAGTATGTTCCTAACATGCAATTAGGGCATTAGTTGGTTGTCTGGATATAAGCTGTATTCATTGGATCTACCTTGATATCTATTTAGTTATTTTGCACTTTGTTGCTCACTGGAAGAACTTCAATTTCTTTAAGCTCTCTCAGTCAAGCTGCTGGCTATCTGAGGTCAAGAACTTAAGTTTGAATTTTAATTTACATAAATTTACTATGCTGATGTTTGAAAGTTGATTCAACTTGTAAAATAAAGTCTACAAGTTTTCTGGATGGCACCGCTTGACGGCAGTGACAACTCCCGGGAAGAAAATAATTGAAGAAAAAGAAAAGAAGAACGTACAGAAATCTATTAGTGAAATGGTCATTATCAGCATATATTTTTTGCAAATTATTCTGGAGTATGTATGATGAGCCGTCTATACGTATTTTCGGATTACTTTGGAGGAGATATTTTATGAATGAGTGAATACTATCCATGTATAAAAGTAAAATGATGTTTTATTCTTGTGTACATACATAATGTGAATAGTAAATTAAGAATCATGATTCATCCAAGTAATTTTTATCTCGAATTGCTTTCTTTTGTACTTCTAAATACTAAATCTGTTGAAAATACTTGTCGCAGGCAATCAATTGATCTATACGGTAGTGTCCCTTCTCCTAGTCTTAACTTTCTGGGGACACCATCATTGTCCCGCTTAAGCAGCTCATTTCTTTCCTCGTCGCTTACGAGGAGACACACTCCCGAGATATTACCTTCTCTGAGCATACCGCTCATACCTGCCGTAGAGGATGATAAAGCGCGAGACATATATACTTCCCATCTTCCAATTCCTCCTACCGCAACAAGGAAGCCTAGCATAAAGAAAACAAGTATTTATGAGAAAACTTCAAAGGTCTCACATGAACTTCCAATTTCTCGCCAGAGCTCATACGGACAAGCAGTGATAAATGGTATGTTATTTGAATATGGTTTTGTTACTCAATTAACTATGCAGGTTGTTAGAATCTCTTTGTTACAAATATAGATAGGGGAAAACTCAGTTTGATTGATTGATGATTTTTTGCTAAGTATCTTTTACACTCCTTCTAAGTAGAACCAAAACACTTTCAATTGCTGTACTTTATGCAACTGAACATAGGTGGCTCAACAACTAAAACTGGAATTCTGTTTATGATTCACTTATGAAACTGTTGCTCAACAAATTAAATTAAACTGTTTTTGCTGTGAGTTCATGCAGGGATAAATGTTCTATGTGGAGTTGGAATCCTTTCTACTCCTTATGCTGTCAAACAAGGAGGCTGGGCTGGGCTTTCTATATTGTTGATTTTTGCAGTGCTCTCTTTCTACACTGGGGTTCTCTTACGTTACTGCTTGGATAGCCAACCTGGCCTTGAAACATACCCGGACATTGGCCAGGCTGCCTTTGGTACTGTGGGACGTGTTGCAATATCTGTAAGTCTTTCTATACCCCTGTCCTTTACACGGGCATGGGACCGACTATGAATAATATAAGCTGAACTTTTGTTTTAATTTTAAAAAACTATTGTGTCTGAAAATAGAAATAGGTTGCTTTCTTCGGTATGTGACAAAATAAAATATAGCATGCAATATTTCTGCAACATCACATGACACTAGTTCAAAATGATAGCATTACTGTGTATTCTTTGTTTCATTCCATGCTTCGTTTTTCTTTTTTCCGAAAGGGCAGGGATATAAGAAATCATTATGCTATAAGGGTAATCTTCTTCATCAACCCTTCCCGATGCCATTGTTGTAAATTAACTCCATTAAAGAAAAAAAAACAAGGTAGTAGCTTAACTGCTGCTTTGTTTTCCTTCTTCATGTCATCCCTAGTGCTTGATTTAAACAATTTCTTTCAATATGCAATCCTATACGCAGTTAACTTAGAGGCGTAGTTTGATTATTATTTTTTTTTCTCTTACAATACTTCTGCCTTCTTTTGATTGAACAATGCATTAAGTTGCAGAAAGTAAAATAGTTCTTCTTGAACTAAATCTTTTCTTCCTTTCGTATCTTCTATCAGAAAATTTATTGCTGTATTATTTGCGATTTGATTTATTAAGTTGAATAGTGAATTCATCTTCATAACTGGTTGCTGACGCTGAATTCTGTTTCATTTTATGGATGCAGATAATTTTATACGTCGAGTTATATGTAAGTGCATCTGGCAACTCAGTGGGAGTGTATTTATTTGCCTCTAAAATTTATTTTAGGATCAACTAAGTTTCTTTGTTATTGTTCTACGGAAAGAAAATTACATCTGGGGGAAAGACATCTTGTTCATTATATTGTCTAGAGGCCCTCTGAGTTCCTAAGCATGCATATTGAGATAATCTATCAGAAGTTCATTTATCCTGGTGATTTTATCACCTAGAGTTATTAATCACACTGAAATTCAATGAGTTGCGATATACTAAGTGAATCAGGTCTCTACAAGAATATGTTTTCATTTATGTTACAACAGCTCCCAATTCTTCTGTCCGATCCCGGATTTCAACTTCCAGCTGTTGGTTTTTTATTGGCTACCCAACTTAAGAACTAGTCCATTTCAATTGTGCACATGGTCACTGGTTTCTAATACTCTTTCAGTTCCAGAAGACTCTGTCTGGATATGTCTGTTCCCTTCGTGAATCTTCAATTTCTGTGAAATTATGGTAGATTTACTCAGTTATATTAAGTTCTAGTGGTTGACATCTTGCCACATTTTGACATTTACTAATGTATGTACATGATATATGTTCTTGTGGGCATCAATCATCTCTTTGTTGAATTCTACAGGCTTGTTGCGTTGAGTACATTATTTTGGAGAGTGATAACTTGTCCTCGTTGTTCCCAAATGCACATTTAAACTTTGGAGTATTCAATTTAAACTCTCGCCATCTTTTTGCATTGATGGCCACCCTGGCTGTTCTTCCTACTGTTATGTTACGAGACCTGAGTGTTCTTAGCTACATATCTGGTGAGTCTATTGATTTCATTAAACTTGTAGTTTTTATCGTAAATAATATATTGAAAATGAGAAAATAATAAAGTTTTTGTCTCTGTAGCTATTGCATTTGATTTCCATACGAACTAGTTGTTTATGGTAATACGAAAGTTTATTTTGTTCCTAAGGGTAATTATTACTGCCAACCTGATCCCACTAGAATAAGTTAGAAGCTAAAATTAATACGACCAAATATTGTTGAAAAGAAATTTAGTTTCATTGGATCTTTCCAGTAGAGGATCCATCAAATGGACTGGAAACTAAGAATTCGAGTAGCCAACCTCAAAATTAAATGCTGAGGATACGGCCATGTAAGTTTCAAACCACCAAAGCTATTTGGTAGATATTGGATATAATATCAAATAATACGCCTAGTTTCACCTAGACATTGAAATAGTCCAAAAGATTTGGAGTACCCTCACGTTGCCTGATCTAGCACAACTTTACAATCCTTTATTGCATCATGTGTCTTCAATTTTCTCTTGCTAAATTTTCAGCTGGAGGAGTTATTGCTTCCATTTTGGTGGTTGTGTGCTTGTTCTGGGTTGGCTTAGTCGATCAAGTTGGCTTCCAGACGAAAGGGACGACATTGAACCTGTCTACTCTTCCAGTTGCTATTGGTCTTTATGGTTATTGCTACTCAGGCCATGCAGTCTTTCCCAATATCTACACATCAATGGAAAAACGGAGCCTGTACCCCGCAGTCCTCCTAGCAAGGTGGAGCAAAGATTCTAAGCATTTTCTAGTGCCATCATATTAAGAACTCCTTTCCCATAAATTGTTCTCCAACTTAATCAACAAAATGTTGTAAATTTCTAAGCCAAGATTATTTATTTTCCTGTTTGTTAATTCTAAACTAGTTATTCTTATGAATGCAGTTTTGTGGTCTGCACTTTGTTGTATGCTGGAGTTGCTGGTATGGGATATATGATGTTTGGAGAAACAACGCAATCACAGTTCACTCTCAACATGCCTAAAGATTTAGTTGCATCTAAAATTGCTCTTTGGACAACGGTATGTAAAGAGAATAAATTCTTGCAGTAGTTTTCTCCTAATTGTTATCGTACAATGGACAACATCATCATATTCGCTTAATAAGTTAAACTGTTTAGTCCATATATTATATTTCTCTATTGTCTTTTAACATTTCAGCCTTCCTTTTTAAATATGAAACATGAATTTGTTAATTATGGAGGCCTAATTGCAAAAGTCAGAACGCGATAAAACTTTATAGGCAAGAATAATTAAAGAAAAAGGAATATCCTTGAACTCATTATATGTAGAAATCCGTAATGATGCAAAACTTAACTCTATTCTGTAACTCCAGATCTTCTTTTTTTGTGTGTCAATAATCCTGCTGTTTATGTCTGTCCAAATCACCCAGAATATAGATAGTTTCAGCCTTATGAAAACCCGAGGACAAATATAGTAGAAATTGATTACTATCTATACGTATGTTTCCCTTACACTTCTCTTGAGCTCCCACTTGCTCTTTTTTGATTGTTGCTCTCTAAAAGTAAGAAGTAACACTAAATTTCTGGTTGGGATTTTCTTTATGTCAAGTTAATATTTAATCCGGGGTTGTTTCTTGAAATTGAGCTTTGATTTCTTATCTCCAAGTCGAATTTTAAGTACATGGTTGTAACTTGTTTTTATGCCTATTCTTTGCAGGTGGTGAATCCATTTACCAAATATCCTTCTCTGATTCAATTTGCTGATATTATAAAAGGGGGCAGCAATAATTTGCCTTCTTGTGGCACTTTCTTAATGAAAGACGAATACTAGGACAGTAGCCTCAGATTCAAAGACTTGTGGATTGGAGAAACTTATGACGATTGTACTATATTTCTTTTTATTAAAATACTATATTTCTTTTTATTAAAAAAATAAGTACATAGCAATATAAGGTAGTTAAAACGCAACACAGTTAGATCATATCAGGTGAAAAAGTAGACTTGATTATACTGAAGGACATCGAACTAGGAGCCCTCATTGATTTCATTTGCACATAATTTATTTTCTTAATTGTGTCGAAGGATAAAAAAGTATCTTCCTTAACTAGAAATACATATGCATTAACGATATCCCCCGTGGCAATGAGTTTGGAGGAATTGATACCGTCGAATCATTCCAAATCCCATTTGTATGCAATCCTCATCAGAACAGCTTTGGTGATATCTACGTTGATTGTGGGTCTTATCATCCCCTTCTTCGGTAAATTCTCGTGCTTGACTCCATATTTTCTAAGAGAACACTCCCTACTTATAAATAAAAAGTATCTATTTATCATTCCTCGCTGTTTTTTAATCTGTTTTCCTCTTTCATTTTATAATATGAAAGAAATCTTCTTTAGCGTTATCTTATATTCGTTGTTTTATACAGGTCTGGTGATGGCATTAATCGGATCCTCACTAACAATGCTAGTTGTAAGTACTTCAGAGTCATTTTTACTATCATTTTTCCTACTTTTATTCTCTTCTTCAGCTTCAGTACTGGTTTATTTTCTTTATGTTATCTGAACTTTCCATCTTCAGACGTTAATTCTTCCATGCGCTTGTTACCTCAGCATCTTAAGAGGGAAAATAAGCTTCTTCCAGGTAAAGCTAAGGTTTTTCCATCATATTCAGGGTTATACAATGTTACTAATTAAACCTTAATTCTTAATCCCTTGTTTCGAGAGTAATTATAATCTGAAATTTGACAAGAAACGAACAAAGAAAACAGATTTATAGTGATTCATCGTCAATGTGAAAATTATGTTCACTAGCTGTTATAGGTTTACACTATAATTGAGAAGATGAAGAATACAAGTTTTTCTAATGCTACTCTTGCACGTTAAAAAATGGTCCCCTAATAAATCCTTTATATAGTAGATATATAATGGCGATCTGCAGTCGAGGTGATCAGTTTACGATATACACGATTAGGCTCAATATTGTCCAAGATGCAGAACTTAATCAAGGAAAAGAAATTTATCCATGGAAAACCAAGTTTATGAAGGCCTAGTAGTCATTGTTGTATAGCATTCTGAATACACTCTTAACAGATTTTGATTTCATTTTCATATGAATATAGAGTATGGCTGCTTTTTACTAAATCAAAATTGTTGCTATTTATTGATTTTCTTATCTAATTCTTTTATGGTATCGTTTTTGCAGAGGTCGATGTGTACATTAGTCATCACAGTAGGTGTCGTATCATCTGCCTTTGGAACATTTTCAGCCCTGTCGAAAATTATCCAGAAATTAATCTAATACTGTCTGTAATATGTTATGTTATGTAGCAGCAATAGAAACAATTTATGTCTTCAATCTGCATAATCTTCATTATTTGGTCTATTGTTCAATGGGATTTTGTTTTTCTCCCTGTGAGTGTTATAAAGAGAGATTCTGTAAGCTACTGTGGAAGACTATATTTTTTGACATCTTCTCGTCATTTCTTCAGGATCTCTTGGTTGCAACTTATTCTTTCAGTACAGCACTATTAATTTGAAAAGTCTTCATTCTCAACATGAAAGTGTCTTGTACTTGTCATCCATAATTTAAGCCGATATTTTTTATAAATATGTTCTAAATCTACTTGTCATTTCAAGTTCTCGAAGGAACATTAAGGACCACAGGTTTCTCGTCACTCCTCTCTTCCACACATAAAATGCCCCTTCAAATTTAATACACGTGAACTTTAGGGCTTCGGTCATTGGCTTCCCTCATGAGGCTGTCAACTGCTTGATGTTACAATTTTGCAGAGACTTGTGTTTTTCGTAAAATGTCTTCTGAGCCTAGTCACTACGACTTCCTAACCCTTTGTGAGGAGGCACCCGTCCCTTGAGTGATAAGATTATTTTGTCGAGTTTCGCAGGAAATTGTTACCCGCTTACCTATCCACTCATGTCTTATGTCTATTTGGATTTAAGTATCATATAAAAGAAGTGATTTCGCTGTTTTTAATGCGTGAAAATGGGTGTTTTGTGCTAAGAAATAATTGTCCAATTAAATCCAAATAAATAAGTACCTTTGACTTTTATTTTGGAACGAAGATGGTACTTGTGAAGGTGGTATTTCAAGACATTATCAACTTGTTTGATTCTTTTTATTTCAAAACTCTTTCATTTTTTATATTTTAATTGCACATTCATACAATAAAATATTTTGCACGTAAATTCAAAAAAATTTCTATTTTTTAATTACACATTTTCCAAAAAAATCACTATTCAAAACATCAATTTTCCTCAATTTCTTTTTATAATGGTCGAGGGCTAATTATGTAATAGAGTTTTAGATTAGTTAATAATTATTAATGGGGCCAGCTTCCAGACCTAATCAATATTTAAGTTCTCAATTGTAATTAGTTAATTCAGATTTAAAATCAAATAATTTCTTTTGATTTTGATTTTTTATATCTTAATATGAAAAATATTGTTTCAACTTTCAAGCAACAAATCAAAATATGAAATTATCATTTGACTTCAAATATGAGTACTACATAGCCCAAAGAGGTTCACAACACACAGAGTAGGAATAATTTAATTTCTTTTAAATTGTCAATTTATCTTGATCTGACTTTTTTTTGGGTATCAATTCAGATTGTCAAGCACTCATGTTGTTATCCATATCAATAAATTTTTAGTATTTCTAGACAATAGGCACAACATGCTCATGTCACATTACGTCCATCTAAAATAAATTAATTTTAATGTGAATTATATATATATCTTCTATATATTAAAAGTGACTATGTAGCGGAATTTCTTGTTTTTAATGGAAAACTAACGGAATTTGTTGTTTTAACGGACTATGTAACGGAATTTCTTGTTTTAAACAGGCAGCTGCACCTTCCTTCAGTGTTTTTATCATAATTTTTTATTCCGATGTCCGATTGAGGCGATTAAAAATGCGTTGGAAAGCTAACTCATCTGGCTACAACTTTGATTCAAACATCATTATCCAATTCGATCACTTTCTATGCCAAAAATAGGTCTCAATATGAGACTAAATCATCGGAGCATAACTTTTCGGTTGGAAATTGATTTGTGATCATCTTTTGACTAAATTTGATTCCATTGACGTCTTCCTT
>CAIGRT010033391.1:0-13249 GCA_903798405.1 Fraxinus platypoda
CTATTTTGTATTCATAATTTTTTTCAACAAATCTTTTAATAAATCAAGCTTGGCCCATGTTTGGTTTGAACAAAAAATAGATTTTCAATTGATTTTGATAAAAGTTGGTGAAATGTATGGTTGAATAGTTGATAAAAGTTGTGGATCCCATAAAATGTGGGGTTGCAAGTAAGTTTGAGGAAAACTCAGGTTTAAGAAATGGGGGCTTTAAGGTTTTTCTTATTTTTTTTTCCCTCCCCTGTCTGTGAAAAAACTTTACTTTCAAGTAAAAAGGCTTTATTTGACAAGAAGGGGACAATAATTTTAAAAGAACAAGTTGCTTATTTAATTCTAAATATTGCAGTTGCAAATTCAGATTATTATTTTTTTGATATTATCAGTCAAAATAATCAATTATCAAATTGATTTAATTATTAGATATTAAGCAAACAAGTTGGCTTGGTAGGGTTTTATTTTATTATTATGTACTTCTAATACTTATTTGTTTTTCACTAAGTTCCTTAATTATTTGTGCTTTACTCATTAATTAAAACAATTTCAAATTTTAACATATTTAAAAGTTAGAGTGTGTTTGGTAGGGATTTTTGGGGGAAGAATTGATTTTTGAATAGTGATATGATGGGAAATGTGTGATTGAAAAAGAAGAAAAAAGTATTGTGTGATGGAAAATATTAACTATTTTGTATTCATAATTTTTTTCGTCAAATCTTTTAATAAATCAAACTTGGCCCATGTTTGGTTTGAACAAAAAATAGATTTTCAGTTGATTTTAATAAAAGTTGGTGAAATGTGTGGTTGAATAGTTGATAAAAGTTGTGGGTCCCATAAAATGTGGGGTTGCAAGTAAGTTTGAGGAAAACTTAGGTTTAAGAAATGGGGGCTTTAAGGTTTTTCTTTTTTTTTTTTTTCCCCTCTCCTGTCTGAAAAAACTTTACTTTCAAGTAAAAAGGCTTTATTTGACAAGAAGGGGACAATAATTTTAAAAGAACAAGTTACTTATTTAATTCAAAATATTGCAGTTACAAATTCAGATTATTTTTTTTCGATATTATCAATCAAAATAATCAATTATCAAATTGATTTAAATATTAGATATTAAGCAAACAAGTTGGCTTGGTAGGGTTTTATTTTATTATTATGTACTTCTAATACTTATTTGCTTTTCACTAAGTTCCTTAATTATCTATGCTTTACTCATTAATTAAAACAATTTCGAATTTTAACATATTTAGAAATTAATAAGCCTTTACACAATAATTAAAACAATTTAAAAATTTAACATATTTAAAAGTAGTTTCAAATGTTAAATATTTTAGAAAGTAATGTTAAGATAATAATTTCTTTTAACTAATAACCTTTTAAATTAAGTTAAAATAATAAACTTTAATTTAATTGCTTTGCAATATTTCAAATGTAAGTCTCTAGAGTCAAATTTTATACATAAAATAGCAAAATATCTTTTTCAGTCATTTGACATTCTTTGTGCGCTTACAAGTATTCATTTTACCCAAAATATAAAATAACTACTTACAATACACCTTACTCAAATGCGTATCTTAAAAATGGTCTTGCTACTTGCAATCGAAAAGGTAATGTAACTTGTAAGGAACAATTTTAAGTTAAGACAAAAGGCTCCATAGAGGGACAAGCATCAGCTTTGAGCCTGGGCCTGAGCCTTACGCTTGAAATTTTCAGTCTCATAATATCTATCAACCTTCAGCCTTGCACAATCAACATGAAACTCACCATTTGTTTTCAGGGGAATACGATGCAATTATTATTTGTCTAGGTGCCAGGGCAGCCTTTTTGCCCGAGCTCTCTGGAAGGCTCCCGTTGCGGATGTGCAGAGGTTTAGTTACTCACTTGCAGCTTACTAATGATATCAGGTAAATCTCATGATGCTATGCTCTGCGATGCAACAATAATAAGCATATAGATTTTGTTTGTAAATTCCAACCACTATGTTTGGTAAAGCTTTTTCAAGCTTATAAGCAGGTCAAACATCATTTTTATCTACACATTTCGTGGGACTACAAAATTCCAACCACTATGTTTGGTAAAGCTTTTTCAAGCTTATAAGTTGGTCAAACATCATTTTTATCTACACATTTCGTGAGATCCACAAATTTTATCCATACATTTTGTAGGACCACTAATTTTATCCACATATTACGTAGAACCCACAACTTATAATCTACAAAAAGCTTTATGAAACATACACGGTATGAGAAGCTATAGCTTCTCTTGACATCTTGGTGCGTGCGCAGTTAAAAATTGCTCATCTTATATTGTTCTGTGATGACTCCATGATGAACAACTTGGTATTGTTTCGAAGTCTTGTCCAAATATTTATTTTTTCCATCCAGAGAGTACAGTTCTTAATAATATATCTTTTAATATTTGTTGCAGAAAGGATTATCCGTTACATAGCCCCTCAATCTTGTCAGACGCGTGGCTCTCTGTACAAGGTGCTCGCAGTATACATATGGGTTCAACATGGGAATGGAAGTCTTCAAATTACTCAAGGGACGTTTCCGTGGAGGAAGCTGCTAAGGCGATGGAAGTGCTTCTACCAAAAGCATCTGCTGTGTACCCACCCATTAAAGAATGGACAATAACTGGCGCAATGGCAGGACTAAGGGCGATGCCTCCACTCACTGCAGATGGATCGCTTCCAATTCTTGGCTGTATAGATAACTTGGTAGGTGGTGGTAATAATGGTGGTTGTAAGTACTGGTTGTTTACAGGGTTAGGGGCAAGAGGTCTGCTGTTCCATGGGTGGCTTGGGAAGCTCATGGCCCAGGCCGTGCTTTCCCGTGATGAAGGTTTGATACCGTCTGAGTTGACTTCATGGAAGTACAATATGCAGCAGCAATAGTAAGTAGTCGATCATTCATGTGTTTGAAGGGCCAAATATTTGAGGCCAGTATTGGGGTCATTGCTTAACGAAGAAGAGGAGACTATTGGTGTCAGGAATTGTGCTAGCTAAACAAAGGGGGTGACTGGCAAGCAAAGCTACAAGATGATTAGAAATTATGGCGAGGAATAACTTTCACTACACGTACGAATGGACAGACACAATACTTGATTTTGCAGATTGCGATAATTGTACTAGGTATGGGTCCATTCATGGCTCATTCTCCCGCAGTGCATGCCATGATTGTGACGCTACTTATCTTGTGATGTAGTTGGGCAAGGATATCTCAATTCTAATGGGATGTATGTCCAAAAATTGTAGGACTTTACTGTAATAACATAAACATTTCGATTGTTATTGAATAATAATAGGGTTTTACTTATTTTCTATAAAAGATAATTGCATTATTTTGAGCATGTGTACGAGTGTCTTCAATTAAAGAGTGAAATACAGAAAATGGTGGACAGTACATGAGATGCTATTTGTATGTTGATCGAATTAATTGTCCTTGGCTGTAGAATAAGAGGTTGGCATTCTATTCGTTGTCTTGTAATAGTTGCTATTCTACTAATTGGAGTATACATTTTGTCTTGACCGTGGCGAGAGGATATTAGGGGTAGTGTCACTAGTACATTTGGTAAATTTGGAAGTGTATTGGAATTGATCATTGTGTAAGAGTTTAATTCTAATGCATGATCGTGTTAGAGAGAATTAAACTCCACGTTGATTGCTTTATGAATTACATTAATTTCTTAGACGCGAATAGTTGTTATTTGCGAACTCTATGGTTTGAGTGTACTCTAATTATAGGACCAAATATCTCGGTATGTTGGGAAACGAAAGTAATCGAAGTATTAGACAATTATTCGTTTTCGGGTTCCGTCGTCCCGTTCTAAGGATAAAAAAGTCTACTTAATTTTTTTTTTCTAATAAGTTTTAATATGAGCTTAGTATTTAGTAATGGCCAAATTGTTACTACAAGTTGATTGGAAATAAGTCATTAAAGAAAATGTTAGCTTAAGCGACGAAATAATTAGTAGTCGTAAAGCGGTCCATGTAGCCTAACATTAATTATATGAAGACTTGATGTGTTCTTTCAATATAGTTTTTCAATTTCTGGGTACTAAAAAATCGTAAGTTTTTGTTTATGGTTAGGGAATTTTTATACCGAATCTTTTACACCCCACTCACATTAAAAGGTGGGGACCACAAGCTGAAATTTTTAAATACATATGGGCCCGCGTGCATTGTGAGAGGGGGGACACCATTCGGTATTCCCCATTCGGTACATTTAGAGTAATTCTTATGGTTATTGGTCAGATCTTGGCGATTCAAGATTTGAAAGTAATTCAAGATCAAAAAAATTATGATTATCAATTCAATGTTAGATAATTAATGTCCCATGGCATCAATTAGAAACATTGAGACAACTATGAAACGTTGGAAGGAATTATAAAATATTTGCTATAATGTCGGTTTCACGTCAAAGTTCAATGTCCAGGCCAAGTCTCACATGACATTAGTCGAGTAACATAGTGGTCAATTATTNGTCTCACATGACATTAGTCGAGTAACATAGTGGTCAATTATTTAACGTGATGTAACTTCAGCGACTAAAGGTGTAAAATAATTCTTTGAGGAGTTATTTGAAATTTTCCTTGTACTTCGGTGACCATTTGTGAAAAGTTTCTCCAAATAGATACGGCGCCGTTTCCTTCTCCTTTTCTACACCGCCACCCAGACGATTTTTACTTCTAGTGGAAAAAGCTCTCCCTCCATACCGTCTCGAAGCTAACTCTATACTCTGAGTACGCCTCTCTCTTTCTAATCGCCTACGCAAACTCTATTTGCTAGTTCATTGTTATTGATTCTCCCTGCAAAGGTAGGCTCTCCTCTCTTCGGGCAATATATACCTATTATATTTAGAAATCGTTATGTCGAATATTTGTGTGATGTTGTTTACTCAAATTTATTAAATTGTGTTATTGTTCTAACTGCAACAGTAATTTCTTCATTTCTTTTTGCTATATGTGTTTGGAATTTGAATTTTATAGAAATATAAGGTGTGCAACGGTGATGTTTAATATTTGGAGAGAAGTACTTAATTATTTACCTGAAAAAAATTAAAAACAATGGATATTATTATCTTCAAAAGTCTTCAATTAAGTGCATATATGCTGGTTAATTTCAAATCATATTCTAAATCTCGAGCTGAAAATGCTATTTACTTGTAGTTTCGAAGTAAGTTTATCCTACAATAACTAAGTTAAAATTTTAGTCCCGTTTGTATGTAAAAGTATACTTTTGATGGGTTTCTAAAGCTGCAGCCTTTAGTTAGTACAGTAGTAATTAGTTTGTGGCATGATTTATTTTTATGATTTGTGTAACATATGTATATATTGGTATAAAATTGTGAATGCTTTTTGAAATACTTTTCGAGAAATTTTCTTATTTGAACAAGAAATTGAAGCGAAAGTGTTATTGGCATGAATTCACATTGTTACTTCAGTGAATCACTTAGCTATTCTGATTTTCATTTCTTGTATGAACAAATCTCAAGCTTAAGCATGGGCTATTTAGTTTCTGAAAGCAATATTTTTATGTTGTACGGAAAGGGATTGGCTCATTTTTGCTAAAATAATTGACACTGTTTCTTAGGCTGTAAATTATAGATTTTGTACCGTATTCATAACTAGTTGAGAATAAAAATTCCTTGATGGCAGATTTTTCAGATCCATGGATGAGAGTTTATATGATGAGTTTGGTAACTACATTGGACCAGAAATCGAGTCTGATCAGGAGAGCGATAGGGAGGAGGAAGATGAGGAACTTGAGGAAAGAGCTGATGATGCGAGGCCCATGTCGGATGATGAGCAAACTCCTGGGAAATCAAATGGCTGGCTAACTACTACTGATGATGTTGATATGGACAGTCAAATTGTCCTCGCTGAGGACAAAAAATACTACCCAACTGCCGAGGAGGTTTATGGTGAGGAAGTTGAGACATTAGTCATGGATGAAGATGAGCAGCCATTGGAGCAACCCATAATTAAACCTGTCAAGAATCTCAAGTTTGAGTTGGGGGTTAAGGACTCATCAACCTATGTGTCAACACAGTTCCTTTTGGGTCTTATGTCAAATCCAAAACTGGTTCGGAATGTTGCTTTGGTGGGGCACATACACCATGGAAAGACACTGTTTATGGACATGTTGGTGGAGCAGACACATCATATTTCGACTTTTGATCAGGACAGTGAGAAGCATATGCGGTACACAGATACAAGGATAGATGAGCAGGAGAGGAAGATATCTATTAAAGCAGTTCCTATGTCACTGGTTCTCGAGGATAGCTGTTCAAAATCTTACCTTTGTAACATCATGGATACTCCTGGTCATGTTAACTTTTCAGATGAAATGACTGCTGCTCTTAGGCTTGCTGATGGTGCAGTGTTAGTTGTGGATGCTGCAGAAGGAGTGATGGTAACATTTATTCAATTTATTTAACTGTATGCCATGGTTTTTGTGTTTTGGGAACTCTGCCTACTTGTGGGAATGCTACTACTGAGACGTCTTAGTTAGCACGATTATCTGTAGTCTTGTGTCAAATCATGTACTATTATCTGTATGTTGTAGTCAATTGACTTGTGCCACCTGTGCTGTTATGCTTTTGCAGCCATCTCAACTGTTATGTTGTTAATAACACTTTGTCCATATACAAACCAAAACTATAATAAAACCTTTCTTATCTTCACTACCCTCCAAAATCATCTCAGTTGTGGCAAAAAAATTGAACTAAAAGTTGAAATGAAAAATTTTGCTTTATAAGTTGTTGACTGTCAATGAAGTTGTATTTTAAGTATATTTTTAAAGAGGAGTTTTTCCCATATCCTCTCATTGCTTTGGTCCTTCCAAGCAATTTCCTACTTATTATTTATATGTTTCAGCCGTCGCAACCATTATGGTGCCCATAGCTTTTTGCAAACTATCACACCAATTTGTTTTCAGGGAAGATTATAGGGCATGGCATCTGAATTTGTCTTTTTTTTTTTTTTCCCCCAATCACTTTAAGATCTTGCCATCTTGGATGACACAGTGACTGCTACACAATTGAATGCTAAAAAAATGTAATTGTTTGGCTCTCTTAAAACCATGAAACTGAAGTTATAGCTGCCCTTACCTTATGGGATCCTAAGTGATACTGAACTCCAATAACAAGAAGTTACTGTTAGTTTAATTTCCCTTCATCTTTTCCTTAATATATTTCTGCTCCATTGCTGGGGATAAAATTGAGAAAACTCAGTCAAAATCATCATGTTCCCTCTTGAAGGCTGGGTTTCATTCCAAGTATCTTGACAAACTGTATTGAGGCTTGACAAGCTATATTGGCCCAAATTAGGGTCATTGTATATGTAAGTGTTTTTATATATCCATGTGCTTTTGAACCTTGATGGATTGCTCAATTGGTCAGGCCTTGGGTTTGCTCCCCAATGGTCACCAGTTCGAATCTCCTCAGGGCCACTGAGGTGAGTACCTGGCCGTAAATTTCAGGGTCCCGTGGGATTAGTCGAGGTGCACATAAGCTGGCCCGGATATCCACGGTTATAAAAAAAAATATATCCATGTGCTTTTGTGTTAGGTATTGCACAGCAACTATTAGCTAATATGTTGTCTGTTTGATGTTTCACACATCAATTGTTTTTGTACAGTTTTCCAATGCCTTCCAACTGCCACCTGTAGTTGCTGCATGATAAATTTAAGGGGTTTACTGATGTTCTTATATATTCTGCTTCCACAGGTAAACACAGAGAGGGCTATTCGCCATGCAATTCAAGAGCGCCTTCCTATAGTTGTTGTGATAAACAAGGTAATTTTTTAATTCACCTAATCTTTTTGAAGCACATGAAGTATTCCATGTGAAAGTAATTGCACCCTGGGATCTTGTGAGTTTCTTTATGTACTCATTTTATGTTTTATAAGCAGGTTGACAGGTTGATAACTGAACTGAAATTGCCCCCAAAGGATGCTTACCATAAGATAAGGCACACTATTGAAGTTATCAATAACCACATAATTGCTGTCTCTTCAACTGCTGGAAATGTCCAAGTTGTTGATCCAGCTCTTGGAAATGTTTGTTTTGCGAGTGCCAGTGCAGGATGGTCTTTCACACTGCAGTCATTTGCTAAGCTATATGTCAAGCTCCATGGCATTCCATTTGATGCTAATAAGTTTGCTTCTCGCCTTTGGGGTGATTATTACTTTGATCCCGATACAAGAAGTTTCAAGAAGAAACAACCTGCAAATGGAGTGGAAAGATCTTTTGTGCAGTTTGTGCTTGAACCTCTTTATAAAATATACAGCCAAGTGATTGGAGAACATAAAAAGAGTGTGGAGGCAACTCTTTCTGAACTTGGGGTGACTCTCAGCAATGCAGCTTATCGGTTAAATGTTAGGCCTCTGCTTAGGTTGGCATGTAGTTCCGTTTTTGGGACTGCCACAGGTTTTACTGACATGCTAGTTCAACACATTCCATCTGCCAAAGAATCTGCAGCACGGAAGATTGAGCACATCTACACTGGACCTAAGGATTCCACAATTTACCAGGCTATGGAAGATTGTGATCCCTCTGGTCCTCTAATGGTTAATGTGACCAAACTGTATCCTAAATCTGATTGCAGTGTTTTTGATGCTTTCGGTAGGGTCTACAGTGGTGAGATTATGACAGGTCAGACAGTAAGGGTGTTGGGAGAAGGCTATTCTCCAGATGATGAGGAGGACATGACCACAAAAGAAGTTACAAAACTATGGGTTTATCAAGCTCGTTATAGGATACCCGTAAGCAGGGCCCCTCCTGGTTCTTGGGTTCTCATTGAAGGTGTAGACGCTTCAATTATGAAAACAGCTACACTTTGTAATATGGAGTATGATGAGGATGTATACATATTCCGACCCCTTCAATTCAACACTCTCCCAGTGGTGAAAACGGCTACTGAGCCTTTAAATCCAAGTGAGTTGCCAAAAATGGTGGAGGGTCTTAGGAAGATCAGTAAGAGCTATCCTTTAGCAATTACGAAGGTTGAAGAATCGGGAGAACATACCATTTTAGGTACCGGAGAATTGTACCTGGATTCCATAATGAAGGATCTTAGGGAGCTGTACTCGGAAGTAGAAGTAAAGGTATTTTTAGTTTTTTCTTTTTCGTTGCAATTTTTAAAGTGAACATTCACACTTTTTTTATTTTATTTTATTAAAAAATTGAAAATTGTGTATTGTATTTTAAACTGAATGTTTGCTTTTCATTTTGATCTCATCTGAGTGCTTTTTCTTCTGCTTCTCTTCTATAATGATCAATATAGGTTGCAGATCCTGTTGTGTCATTTTGTGAAACGGTTGTTGAGTCCTCTTCAATGAAATGTTTTGCTGAAACTCCTAACAAGAAGAATAAGATTACCATGGTAAGAAAGTCACCTGACGTAGCTTTGATCGAATAACAGTGAGAATGTTCTGTTTAATTTGGATTTTCTGATTCTTAATGTGAATTCCTAGATTGCTGAGCCGCTGGAGAGAGGACTTGCTGAGGACATTGAGAATGGTGTTGTAAGCATTGACTGGCCTCGGAAGAAACTTGGGGACTTTTTCCAGACAAAATATGATTGGGATCTGCTTGCTGCAAGGTCCATCTGGGCTTTTGGGCCTGATAAGCAGGTGATTTGATTGCTGGCTTTACCTATAATGTTATTTAAGGTTTCAGTCTTCATCAAATATCTTTAGTATGAATGGATTCGATTCCTTTGTTTTCCCCTCATTTAAGGGCTTTGATTTCACTTATCAAGATTAATATTTCTGTTTAAAATTGACACATTTTTTTAGGGACCTAATATTCTATTAGATGACACTCTCTCAAGTGAAGTGGATAAGAGCTTGCTGAATGCTGTCAAAGATTCTATTGTTCAGGGGTAATGTAATTTATAAAATTTGGTTCTCTTCATGATTGATTTCTGCCTCCAATATTGAGTAATGTACTGTGGACAGATTCCAGTGGGGAGCTCGAGAAGGACCTCTCTGTGATGAGCCCATTAGAAATGTAAAATTCAAAATAGTCGATGCAAAAATTGCAGCTGAGCCATTGAATCGTGGAACTGGTCAGATCATTCCAACAGCTCGACGTGTAGCTTATTCAGCTTTCCTCATGGCAACCCCTCGGCTCATGGAACCAGTGTACTATGTCGAGGTAACCATCTTCTACGTTGCTAGTATTTGGCATGTTTCATCTAGAAACAATTCAAGGATATATTGCATTTGCCTTGCATTTCTGGGTTAATTAATTTTGTTTATTTCACATGATGATGGGTCCACCTTTCAGTCTGAAAACTCTTGTTATATTGCTTTTGATGCTTAATTGATGTTTCTTTGCAGTTGATTAATATGCTGAATTTAGAACTTAACATCATGTAGTGTAAGAGATTTGTAAAGATTGAAACTGGCAACAACACGATGGTATTTAGGTTACAATTGTTGGACTTACGTGGTGATTTTTTATTTCAGATTCAAACACCGATAGACTGTGTGTCTGCCATATACACAGTGCTATCGCGCAGGCGTGGGCATGTCACTGCGGACGTTCCACAACCAGGGACCCCGGCATACATTGTTAAGGTCTGACTGCCCTAATTCGGCTCATACAATTACTTTTCTGCATATTTTCATGTTTTTGACCCCTAAATATTTGCTTGAATATGTGTTGCATCTGAAATTATGTTGTGATAACTCTTTTCCTGCATGGAATCCAGGCCTTTTTACCTGTCATCGAATCATTCGGTTTTGAGACAGACCTGAGGTATCATACCCAGGGCCAAGCATTTTGTCTTTCTGCATTTGATCACTGGGCAATTGTCCCTGGAGATCCGCTCGATAAGAGTATTGTATTGCGACCATTGGAGCCAGCACCAATCCAACATTTAGCTCGGGAATTTATGGTCAAGACAAGGCGTCGTAAGGTATAACGTTGTTTCTGTCCACTACTCATAATCTGAAGATAATTGTTTTGCTGTCTACATTATTGGCTGCTCATTTTTCTTTGTATTTAATTACGAAGTCCATGGTGCACAGAAAGAGCATTACAACTCCCCTATCGGGTTGTAATATTCTTAAGTGACGTCATTTGTATATGACTATATGCATGAGATCTAAAAATGACTTCTTCAAGTCCCAATTGGTTGGTCTGTTTGGATTCTAAGTGTTTGTGCCATCCTTTTGCAATAACTGAGCAAATGAGCATAATTCCGGAAATCATCTGTACCGATAGTGAGCTCTGGAACGAATCGTTCTTTTTGACCTCGAGTGGCATTTTTTCATTTGAACTTTCTATTGAAGAGTGTTGGGGAGTTCGGTTTTTTCTTCCTTTTTCTTTTTTGGTTTAAGAGTGCCACATTCGTGCTTGATCCAGCTGGACTGCTCCAATGGTTCAAGAGATCGAATCATTGGTCATCGCTAACTTTGGGTTTTTCAATTGGTTTTTGTCAGGGAATGTCTGAAGATGTAAGTATTAACAAATTTTTTGATGAGGCTATGGTGGTAGAATTAGCTCAACAAGCTGCTGATCTGCACCAACAGATGCTGTAGTGAGAATAAGTATCCATTACCGAGACGTGAATAACAAGTTCTCATCGTTATTATTATTTTCATATGGCACACTTATTACGAGTTACTCAAAAGTCTCGTTATTGCTCTATCGAAAATAACTTTCAAAGACTTGCATATCTGTTTTTGTATGTTTAAGATGGAAGGAGGATTGTATCTATTTACTGTTTTTGTCACTGAATGTTGAGTGAGTTTCAAATGCTTATGAAGCAGGTCGAAGACAATTCTTCCGAGTATGATCTTTGTTTCTTCTAATATTATGTTAAATCACATCGTCCAATGTGTAAAGTATTAGTTCAAAATTTTATTTATTTTAATTTTTATTTCCAACTACACAATTTTGGATTGATGCTTGAAGAGCTAATACTAGTCTTTTTCCCATAAATAGCACCAATATATAAAGGTCAAGCATCCAAAATATTTCACCACCCATAGAATTATAGAAACGTTGCTCAATATCTTTTCTTCCTTCTATCGTTAACAATATGTACTCGACAAAGATGGATGGGTAGAGAATCGTGTTTTATTTTGATTCAGCATGATCAAATTGAGTTGCAGTAATTATCTTAGTCGGTTTTTGAATTAAATGAAGAATATAATGAGGTTGCCGAATGGAATACGAGGAGGATCGTGGCTGAAACCTTTACCAATTCTACAGTGATGATGATATTGGCAGCAAAGAGAACATTCTAACATTGAATACTACACTGGGATTGTGAAATATGGTCAATTCCCATTACCTCTATGTAAGTAATTCTCATAGACACATTAATTTCTTCTTGGCATGTTTGCCTTTTTATCCCGTGTTATGTTGTAACCACCACTTTGGACATTACTGTTAAGAATTGGCTTGTAAGGGGAACCAACAAGGCGAACTTTCTGCGAGCGATTAGATCGTTATCCCAACTGAGTGATTCCATGAAACCGGTCTTACGAGGTAAGTAACCCTCCCAAAGTTGCGCCTTATGCAACGAGGGTCCTCCAACAAAGGGTGGTTGTTCTGATATCAATTACGTTGAATAGAAGTCATCCTTAAAACTGGCTTGTAAGATACTCGGTGCCATAAACCCCCGAGGCAAACCTTCTGCGAGCAAAGTGGAATTCAATATGTGATCATTTGAATAATTTCTCAGAATTAAAATTACGAGTACAATATTTTCTCTACAACGTTAATTAGTGTGTTTTTGTTGCAGTCAGTAGCTTATTTGGCTGGTTTTCTTTGGAGTGTTCATGTTGTGTGTTTGTTTTCGCCGTTGCTGTTGCAGGCGTAAGCCTTATGGCTATTCTAGCGCTGCCTATGCCGTCGCCCTTGTCTCCTCCTCCTTTTCACCGCTGGGACAATGTAATAACTTCAATTATTCTCGTTCCGTGTACTCGATTTGTTAGATCATTAAATCAGTTTACATATGACTATCCATATCTCTACTTACAGAGCCGGAATAGTTTTTTTGTACGCGGGAGAAGCCAAGTTTTAGAATAGTATAGTGAACAGATTGAGCTATATTCTGCATCAGGCCGACACAGTGGTAGAAAATCTAAAGAATTTGCTCAATAATCTGGAGGCAGCAAATGGTGTTGGTGTGGGGCAGATATCATTACCAGATGAATTCATAGGTAAAATTGATAACATGGGGATAACCATCAATCAACTTGCTGATACTTTTCACAATGTTACAGGAAATAGTTCAGACGACA
>CAIGRT010033403.1:0-12568 GCA_903798405.1 Fraxinus platypoda
CAACTCTCACAATGTGTGGGACCCACCAAAAAAAAAAAATGAAAAAAAAACCCACCCCCCTTGCATTTTTGTGAGTGTCTGTCAACAAAACCACCCCATCCCCTGTGAACCCCCACCTGTACGAGTAGCATGATTGCATTTTATATATGATTCAATAGTAAATAAATTATTTCATATTGAAAATTAGAGAATGTAATCAAAGATGGTCAAAAACATAATTTTAGTCATCTATCAATAAATTGAAATATTTTATTCTCTGGCTTTTGACAAAACGAAACATATTTACTTAAGAGCGTGTTTGCCCAGGATTAAAATCCAATTTCAATTGAAAATATGGTCGTTATTGAGTCCCACGCATCTAATAAAAGTCAACAATAACGGTTAATTTTTCAATTTTAATCTAATTTTAATATCTACCGAACACGTCCTTAACTATTTTTGTTTAGCAATAAAACTAAAACTTAGGTCATTCCTAGCTCAACAAGGACCAGACTATGCTCATCAGTCATCTAATAGCGACACAGAATGGACACCGTGTTTGGCTAAGCTTGAACCAGTACTTATAAGTAAATAACTTTAGCCCCTTGGACATGGGAGATTGCCGGGGCATCATATAAAGAATGAGATGGCAAAACCTGATTGGATGTTTCAAATTTGCTTTTTTGACCAAACTCCAATAAAATATTGTCATTTGACACAAATATATTTGCACGCATAGCATGGTTCTAAGTAAATAAGTAATGTTTAAACTAAATAATTCTTTTATACATCCAAGATTTAAAATTGGAAACAAGTCAATAACTCTCTCAAAAAGGTTCATCCATCCAGATATTTGATTTAGATTATGCTATTTTAAAAGAATATCACTATGGATGGTAACATAGTGTGGCGGAGAAGGTCTTTCAGTCGCAACATGTGATTTTTTGGTGGTGTGGTAGAATTCAAATATATCTATTGCCTAACCCCGTGATATCTCATCAAATTGGAAAATTCCCGTCCCATTCAAAGTTGAGCAATGCGAGGCATGCCATTTTACCTTCTAATTCTAATAATTATTTTAAAGTTTACACCTACTTTGCAATAGGGTAACTATGTCTATTTTTAACCTATAGGTGAGAAGGAAACAAATTTTACTTGAACTGCTTTTAAGCTTAGCCAAACAAGGTCGAAAGACAATCGCAATGAAACATCATAATTGACATCCATACGCAGCTCCGACTGGCACACGAAAACATGCATTTGGGGAGTTTGATCAACAGGGCATCTCTTTTCTTTCTTGGTCTTGCCTTGTTGTTATACTACCGATATCTTCCTGCCAGAAATATGGCCCAAGAATCCCCAAATTCCATTTATGAATTCACTGTCAAGGTAATTATCAAATTTGCTGTTTCTTATCATGGTTTTCTTTGTTTATCGGTCTGTATCTCTGTGTCGTGTGTGAGAAATTGTCCTTTTTTCTTGAATTATGGTTTTTTTTTTTGGCAATCTATTATTCATGGTTTCTTAATATTTAATTTATTAAATGTTTTTGATAAACACAATTATTATTGATGCAAGAGCATTTGCCCTAAAGATGGCTTTTTTGTAAGATAACAGAACGAACAGCCATTAGGATGATTACACGCAAAAATTTCAGGAGAAAGATTACACTTCTGGAAACGGTTAGGCACATTAGGTAGTACTAGATAAAGTATGAAAAATGATAGCTAGAATGTAGTCAATTATACTTTCAAGTCTTGTCTAATCTTGTTCATTGCTGCATAACAAACACACTCTCTGTGTTCAGAGTTATTATCAGCTCCCTGAGTTTTTTGCAATTTTCATTCAAAGAGAGGGAGAGAACATTCGATAATTATTCAAGCAAGTTTTCAAATAATTGATCTGCACTGCTACTCCAAAAGAATATGCTAAAAAATTTTGCAATTCCTATTCAATCTCCATAGCAGCTAGTAATTTGAGGGTGCTTAGTGCTAACTCAATATTAACATTTTCCAGTTAAACAAGTGATAAATTGTAACCTTTGAGCATATAATGTTTGGCTAAGCTTTAAAAGCTTAATCATAAGTAGATAAATAAGTTTTTAAAATAAATTATTATTTTTTTATTCAAAGAAAGCTGCTTACTTTGACAGAGGTGAGAGTTACATTCGAAAAATCAATTTTGCCACTTGAAAAGTAAGACAAAAGTAACTTATCCACGTTTAAGCTTAGCCATACCTGCTTTAAAGGCATTTTGCTTTTGGACCGTGGATATGTTTGCTGATTGTTTCCACCATTATTATTATTATTTTTTTTTTTTCAGTACAGCCTAGATTCTCAAGAGTTAGATAGCACTTTTTTGTTCTGTAGGTAATTGTCCATTTAGGAGAATGATCTTTTTCTCGTGGTGTTGGTTAATTTAAATTAAATTACAGGATGTTCGTGGAAATGATGTGCCATTGAGCAATTACCAAGGGAAGGTTCTTCTCATTGTGAATGTTGCTTCAAAATGGTACATGATTTCACCTGTCTCTGGTTTGAAACAATTAGTCAATTTTGTTTGAATTCTATCGTCGTTACTGTTCTGTGAAGTTATATTTCCGATTTTCTCCTTTATGCCCATTCTCTTCGAGTTTCACTTACAAGTTACATCTTAAAAATCACGCCCATATAACTTAATGAGCATACTAATTCAGATAGACATGGTGCTAATAGAATTGCACTGAGAATAAATTCATATAGTGAAGTAATTTGGATATCAAAATTTTGGAAATTTAGTATGGAGGTGAATAGAGTACTCATGAATCGTGAATTATAACCATATTGGAGGCTTGCAATAATAGAATTATGTCTTCTTAACTCAACCTGAATCAAGTTGCTAAGAGAGTTTTCAGCCCCTGAAATCAAGATTCAACTTTTGGTTTTCATAGAAGTTAAATAAGTAGCAGAGTTTTACTTGATTGTTGATTTCGAAAATAACAGTTTCCTTTTCTTTTCTTTTTCCCCTTCATATTATATTTTCCGAGAATGAGAATTTGATTTATGACCTGTTCGATGCTGCCACCGGTAGTCAAATGATGCATAATTATTTTTGTGACAGAGGAATAGCTTATAGCTGCCGATCTACCTCATGACTGGATAGATAAATGTTTATATTTTGAGTCTGAATATTGAAAGCATATCGCACTGAATCAAATTTTTTAGAATGAGTTGAGGCTGGCATAGGCATTATTGGAGAAGAAGCACTAGATTGGGGTTTAACATGATCAATGCTAAGAGCTTTGAGAATGCAACGGGACCTTCATAAAGTTGATTGTTATGAGTGTTATATGACATTTTGAGAATCTTATGACCAATTTAGTTGCAAACCAGTGCACGATTTGCAATCTAACATATAATACTCTAAAGAGACAGTTAGGTATTTTTAACATTGCGTGTGAAATTTTATATAGGAAATGATTTCTTGGCCATACGTAAAACAGTAGGACGACAGGAACTTGATTATAGTTGTTTTATGAAATACATTCCAATCCCTTGGCAAGTTGTATCTTAGGTTTGTGATAAGCTCCTGAACAATATCAGTTCACACAGTACAAATAGCTACTCAAGACAAAGAAGAAGAATAGAAAAGGGATTCAACAGTATTTGATTAACTAATTATGAGCAGCAATAAAGAGAATTGCTGTATGTTAACAAGGAATTGAAATACAGATATTTGGCATTTAAGAGGCCAATTCTCTCCTAAGGACTACCAATTTCTGCCTGCCTTTTCTAGTGATTCTTACCCCCATTTATACTTGGTTGCCTAACTGATTTAGTTAGTGTGCATGTGACCGTTTTCTTGCCATTTCTTATTCTGCCCTTGCTAATTTCTAATGCCTTTGGTATGTCATGTGGACTGCAGGTCTATCATTACCTTTCCCTATGAGATTCACCTTGTCATCAAGGTGAGAGGACGGAAACTGATGTATAATCGTATCATAAGACTCCCAAGTGGCTTCAAGTGGTGGCAGCCCTTTCCATTGTATCAGAACATCTAACCCTCTGATATTGCTACCGTGGCCTGGTCGTACCCCAAGTAGTGCTTCAGGTTCAGCTAGCATCTCTAACCCCTTATTCAATTGGCTAGGTACTTCTTTCACTGCTCCCTCTGCCTTGCGTAACTGGGAAACATGGAATACATGATGAATATTACACGTCGAAGGTAGAATAAATTTATATGCAACCTGTCCAATCCTCCGCCCCACCGTAAATGGACCATAAAACCTTGGTGCCAACTTCTCATTAGTCCGCGCTGCTAAGGATTTGCGACGGTATGGTCGAACCTTCAGATATACCAAGTCACCTACTGCGAAGTTGACATCTCTTCGTTTGGAATCAGCTATGCTTTTCATCTTCGCTTGAGCCCTCAGTAACTGTGCTTTCAGTTCCTCTAAGACTTGGTCACATTCACGGAGTTGTTGTTCTATCGCTAAAACAGGGGTAGTTCTCTTGTCAAACTTCAGTAAAACAGGTGGTTCGCACCCGTAAACAACCTGGAAGGGAGTCATCTTACTGGCGGTGTGAAATGAAGTGTTGTACCATAACTCAGCCCAAGGCAACCAACTGTACCAGGACTTGGGTCGAGAAGAAGCAAAGCAGCGAAGATATGTCTCTAGTGTACGATTTAGTACCTCTGACCATCGGATTATGGGTGGTAAGCTGTACTACGGTTGAGTTTCGTACCTTGCAAACAGAATAATTCTTCCCAGAAGTGGCTGATGAAGACCTTATCCCTGTCTGACACTAGAACGAGGTATCCCGTACAGCTTTACCACCCCGTTCACAAAAATTCCAGCCACACTTGCCGCCGTAAAAGGGTGCTTAAGTCCTATGAAGTGCCCATATTTGCTTAATCGATCTACCACCACCAAGATCGTATCCATGGTTCTTGATTTCGGTAGACCTTCGATGAGATCCATTGCTATGTCTTCCCAAATTTGATTCGGAATAGGTAGTGGCTGTAGTAATCTCCCTGGTGACAAGGCGAGGTATTTGTTTTGCTGGCAAACTGCACACTGGCGTACATACCCCTGAATATCCGCTTTCATACCTTCCCAATATACGTTGGCTGCAATCCGTCTATAAGTTTTCAGGAACCCAAATTGTCCCCCGCTCTTACTATCATGCCCCTCTTGTAACATCAATGGAATCAACCTTGATCTTCTTGGCAAAACAATAGTCGACCGTTTACCAACGAAAAATTTGATTTGCTAGATTGGCCTTGCGTGAGCTCCTGAATAATATTCTGAAGCTGTGAATCTGCTCGGACTTCCTCCGCTAGGATGTCTAATTGTAAGTCTGCAGGGACCGTTATGGCCATTAATTCAGTGGAAGAACTGATGCGGGAGAGAGCATCAACAGCCTTGTTTTCAATTCCCGGACGGTATTGAACTTCGAACTGATATCCCATTAATTTTAGTAACCACTTCTGATAATCCGAATTCACTTCTCTCTGTTCCAACAAGAACTTTAAGCTTTTTTGATCTATTCTCACAAAGAATTTGTACCCAAGTAGGTAGTGTCTCCATTTTTGCACCGCAAAAACAATTGCCATCAGTTCCCTTTCATATGCTGATTTAACCTTCCCGTTCGGATTGAGCGCACGACTGAAATATGCAATAGGATGCTGGTCCTGCATCAATACCGCCCCCAAGCCGAACCCCGAAGCATCTGTCTCCACCACGAATGGCCTATTAAAATTTGGAAGGGCTAGGACTGGGGCTGCTGTCATGGTTGTTTTCAGTTTTGTGAACGCTTGCTCTGCTTCCTCATCCCGGAAAAAATTATCCTTGCGTAAGCGTTTTGTTAGTGGCCACGCCAAGTTACCGTAATCCTTCACAAAACGACGATAGTACCCTGTGAGCCCCAAGAATCCCCTCAACTCTCACAAGGAACGAGGGCTAGGCCAATCTACCATGGCTTGAATTTTGAACTGGTCAGCTGCCACACCCCGATGTGAAATGCAATGCCCCAAGTACTCCACTTCCCACTGGCCAAAACTACATTTCTTGCGGTTGGCATACAACTGATGGTGTCTTAGTATCTATAAAACTCTCCTCAAATGCCCCACGTGATCCTCCAAATTTCGGCTGAAAACTAAAATATCATCGAAAAACACTAGTACAAACCGCCTCAAGTGCTCTTTGAATACTTCATTCATGAGGGACTGGAACGTGGCTGGGGCGTTTGTCAGTCCGAATGGCATTACCAAGAACTCATAATGCCCTTCGTGTGTTCTGAATGCGGTCTTTGGAATATCCTCTGGTCTGACTCGGATTTGATGATACCCAGCCTTAAGATCAAGTTTGGAGAAAATGGTAGCCCCATGTAATTCATCCAGTAATTCATCTATCATTGGAATGGGAAACTTGTCCGGTATCGTTACTTTGTTCACGGCTCGGTAATCCACACAAAAATGCCATCTTCCATATTTTTTTTAACCAATAACACTGGGCTGGAAAAAGGACTCTTACTGGGTCTAATGATTCCTGCAGCTAACATCTCCTTGATCAGCCTCTCTATTTCATTTTTCTGGACATGCGGTTAGCAATATGGTCTCACGCTAACCGGGTCTGTGCCGGGCTGTAAATGGATGGCGTGATCCTTATCTCTTTGCGGGGGTAGCCTAAAAGGCTCCTCAAAAATCTCACTAAACTTCTTCAACACTTCTAACATTTTTGCTGGTGTTTCCCCTCGCTCTTTCTCCAGCTCGACCCCCATACTACCCAGTTCGAGTAGTACACCTTCTCCTCCTTCCCTGAAGGCCTTCATCATAGCCTTGAGAGTCACCGTCTTACTCAAGCTTGGATCCCCTTGCAACGTCATGGTTGTACCCTCGACCTGGAATTTCATTGTAAGCGACTTCTAGTCAACCTTGGTTACCCCTAACGATGATAGCCACTTCATTCCCAAAATCACGTCTGAGCTACCCAAATCCAAGGGAAGGAAATCCTCAACTAAATCGATATTCTGGAGTTATAATAGTACCCCCTTGCACACCCCCGCACCCTGCACTGCCATACCTGTCCCCATGATCACCCCATAACCGACGGTATCAGTTCTCTTCAGATTCAATTTCTGGACTAATTAAGCTGAGATAAAATTGTGGCTAGCCCCGTAATCAATTAGTACCACCATATCCTGTCCAGAAATCACTCCTTTAATTTTCATGGTTTGCGGTGGCGTGAGCCCCACCACAGAATTCACAGACAACTCCAATACTTCCCCTATAATTATTTGCTCACCTTTCCCTGTTGCTTCCGTCGTCTCTTCCGTTTCCCCACTGTCCTCTAGTTCTTCATCATAAACCAACATCACTTGCAGCTCCTTGTTCTTACATTTATGGCCCACAAAAATTTTTTCGTCGTAGCGGAAACATAGTCCCCTCTCGGCTTCATCGAGTTTCTTAAATTTTCGGGCGGCATCGTTTGGTGAGGTAGCATTTTTGGCTCCTATAGGTGGTACAGCTCGCGATCTAGTGTTTGGGGTGGAGTGAATCATCAGCCAGGATGGAGGGTTTTGCCAATTTGGGTTGGGGACTAATTTACTTCTTATTGGGTCAGTTTTGCTAAAAGGGGCCCGCCACAACATGTTCTTTTCTTCGATCCGTTGGGCTAGATCCATTATTTGTTCTAGCCCATTAGGCTTAAATACCCTGACCTCAGCCTTTATCTCTGGTTTCAGCCCCATTTATGAAATGGCCTTCTAAAATGGCGTCAGAAACCTCTCCAAGCGGCTCTGCAAACGTCTCGAAAGCAATCCGGTACTCCATCACTGACCCCTCTTGTCGGAGAGCTAAGAATCGCTCTTCCATGGAGCCTTCTACCGAAGATCGGAATTTGGATCTCAGCAACGCCTTGAGCTCCTCCCAATTTCTTATACCCTTCCTTCTCTGCTCCCACTGGTACTAGGCGAGAGCGTCTCCTTCGAAACATAGTGCTGCCGTATCTAGCTTCTCCACTTCCATCAACTGATTTACCAACAAATACCGTTCTGCTCTGAAGATCCAGTCATCTGGACTCTTCCCTGCGAACACTGGCATTTCCAGCCTTCTTCCCCTTATTTCCGGTCGCCAATTTTCCCCTACACCCCCACTTCCAGCTCAAGTGCTTGTCTCAACTCCAGGAGAATGTTCAGAGAACAAAGTATACCGAGTCCTTTCCGCCTTCGACCCCTTTGTTTTTTTTCTCGTTTTCTCCTCCCTCCCACTTCGATCTCATGAAGGTAAACTACTCTAAAATGATGGACATGTTCTTCTCAATATTCTGGACTCTTTACATTTCCACCTGCATCCTATTGACCCCAGATTGCAATCCTTCCATCTGTTCTTGCATTTTCCGGTGGACCCCTTCCAATTCCCCTACTGGATCTGATAAATTCACCATCCCAGTTGTAATGCTCTGATACCAATGATAAGCTCCTGAACAATATCAGTTCCCACAGTGTAAATAGCTACTCAAGACAAAGAAGAAGAATGGAAAAGGAATTCAACAGTATTTGATTAACTAATTATGAGCAGCAATAAAGAGAATTGTTGTATGTTAACAAAGAATTGAAATACAAATATTTGGCATTCGAGAGGCCAATTCTCTCCTAATGACTACCAATTTCTGCCTGCCTTTTCTAGTGATTTTTACCCCCATTTATACTTGGTTGCCTAACTGATTCAGTTAGTGTGCATGTGACTGTTTTCTCGCCATTTCCTATTCTGCACTTGCTCCTTTCTTACGCCTTTGGTATGTCATGTGGACTGCGGGTCTATCAGTTTGGTGATGCCTTTTCTTTGATCTTTGTTTTATGCCAGTTGGATAACGTCATTCTTCTTAGATGATCTTCTTGCTGTATGGCTATGTTCCTTCTTTACTTACCTTAACAAGATATTCTTTTGCGTTTCCTTTAGCTTAAAAAACATAAATCTTTTGAACCATAATCTCTGCGTTCTTCCTTTTTGCAGTGGTTTAACACAGTCAAATTACAAAGAATTAAATATTTTGTACGAGAAGTATAATGACCAAGGTTTGTTAACCATTTTTAACATTTTGGAGCTGTCACCACATGTTTTTTTCTTGATCGGTGGGTTCTTTGAGGCATACGTAATGCATACATTCTCTCTCAGGTTTCGAAATATTGGCATTTCCTTGCAATCAGTTTGCCTGGCAAGAACCTGGAACTAATGAGGAAATTCAAGAAGCCGTTTGCACAAGGTTTAAAGCAGAATTTCCAATTTTCGAAAAGGTATCACTTTCTAAGTTAGACTATTGAATTGCATATTTAGCCCCTGTTTGAGTCTCGTTTTCTAAAATTCATTTTCATCCACACATTCTTTCAATGAAATGATTTTGCATGTAGATCCAAAATTTTTTTCCTACTTTTTAACCACACATCCTCCAAAAAATTACTATTCCAAAATTCATTTTTCACAAAAAATGGTGCACAAACAGAGCCTTAATAACCTAGAAATAATTAGTAACATCATATTACAACAACCACCCATTAGCATTGCCATTAATTTGTTTCTTAGTGGAGAGATTTTATGACTCTTTGACACCATTAAATTCCTGTTACCATTAACGAAGTTTGAAAAATAAAATTTCTAACACAATCTCAAAGGGAGATATGTGCCAAGCAGGGAGGATTATAAATTTTTCTCGACTTGCTTTTTTTGCTTGGAGTATTATCAAATTGTCCTAAAGATCATTTATTTTTCTCTCTTTGCTGTTTCTTGATGTTTATCTAAAATTTCACCCAAGTAATATACTGGATGAAACTATAAACAAAGTATCTTTCACGATATCCTAGGTTGATGTCAATGGGAAGAATGCAGCTCCTCTCTACAAGTTCTTAAAATCGGAAAAGGGTGGTTTGCTTGTAGATGCTATCAAGTGGAATTTTACAAAGTTTCTGGTGAACAAGGAAGGAAAAGTTGTGGAGAGATATGGTCCTAGGACCCCGCCTCTTGAAATCGAGGTAGGACAGTTTGTTCATTTTCTTCCACTAGTCATGTATTTCCTTGTCGAGTGTTGGCGGCACTAAATTTGGATGAAATATGTTTACCAATCTGACATTGATTCTGATGGTTAGACATACTTGTTTAGCAGACTTTTTGCCGAAAGCCTTCATATTACTCTTTGAGTCGCTTACCAATTAATTTTCGATTAACAAGGATAATATAAGATACGCTCGAACATGTTTGGCTAAGCTTAAAAAGTAAACTAGACGTAGTTTTAAGTAAATATTTGTTTACAAATATGGTTAAATATTTTACCTTTTACATACTTATTAGTTAAGAAAGTTACTTATTTTGATAGTAATCCAGGGGTTACTTTTCATAATAACTTGTTCCAATTTTGATAAACAAAATTCATGAACCTAACTTATTTGCTTTGAAGTATATTTACTTTTGTTTAAGCTTAGCTAAACATGCAATTAGGAAATGCTAGAGACAAGTTCAGATTTTGATTTTCTGTGGAAGTAATTTTGATCCCAATTAGGTTTGTATCTAATTGTTCTTTTCTTCCATTTTTCCTCGCGCAGAAAGACATACAAGATGCTTTGGGCTTATCTTGAGCACCCGGTTCTGCTTTTGCTTTCCCGTTTCATTTATGCTAATCATTTCTATTATTTACTAGTCTTAAGCCGTGCGATGCACGGGTTGTGTTATTTTGAAGGTGATATTAGCGTCGTATGATAGCGTAATTGGACTAATATTGTGAAATGCCAAAATATAAATTGAATACCAAAAAGAAGAATTCAACGAAGGATTAGAAAAAGTCACGAACTTTTACCTATTTAGAAAATTAATTCAAAGAATTTGATACAGAAGTATGAAAGTGTAGGTATGATATTTATGTATGTATGGAATGTCATTTTTCCGCAGTATAATAATTTTAAAAAATTTTAATTAATTAATTGGTAATTTCATAAATTCACCGAGACACGAGGAGACATGATGTCTCCGGATTTTTTTAAATTTCAATTGCACATATATATAGCAAGAAAAATTGAAAAGAGCTACAAACAACCTTTACAAATTTACAAACAGAACTCATTATAAACAATTGACCCAAAAATGTAGAAGTGTACAAAAAAAATCTTGAACCCTAAAAATTAGAAACACAAACGCATTTTAGCATGAAAACGAAGATTGAATGAAGAGAACAGAAGTTTTTACACAAACCCATGGAGAATCAATTGGAAGAACGAATTAGTTTCAAAAATCACTGAGACTGGGCCACTACGGTCGTTGAATCCACCACATTTTAGACAAAAATAATTGAGTAGATGAAAGACAACTTTTTCTCATATTACGAAGTGAAGATTTTTTCACATTTCTTCTCTCATCATTGAGCCATTTCAGGTAACTCGTCTAAAATTAAGTATAATAAATAAATTCTCCACAAATGAATTAGAACTTCAAATAAAGTAAATTAATTTTACATTTAATTTTTTTCCTTTTTATATATCTGCCTGACCATAAATTGTAGCCAATAGAAGTCTATTTCAGCTCTGATGTTCACATCCCAAGAAGGTAAACTTTGATTGAAAAATATCATAAATTAAACACTTCGTGACAATAAAAAGCACCAAAGAAAGCCAGAGAAGAACCCGATTTATTTCTACAGCAGCTCATTAGTTCAAGTTTTTCCCTTATTTCTTCACTTCAACTGTACAACACACAAAGTTAAAATAAAAGACACGAGACTCTTAGAAATAATGTGCAATATACACAAATTTGTAGAGAGAGAAAACAATGAAATGAATAAATGGGAAGTGTACGACTATAGAAAAATGGAGGAACTGCAGTCGTCCCTACCATTGAGAATTTCCCCCAAATATAATACATGTTGCAATAAATACATAAACCACAAAATCAGCTACATAGGAATAGCTAAAATTAAGAAATTTCACTTGTTCTTTCTTTTATATTTTTGCCTAAATCCGTTTTGCACAACAATCATATCCCAGCTAAATTTATGTTGAAATCAGAATAGATAAAATCGAAAATGAACGGTGACATTTCCTTTAGCTTTACTCGGAATAGTAGTAGTGGATGCCGTGTTGTGGTCGTAAGACGACGTCGTGGAAGAATTGGTAGAACCTCCGTGCACTCGACTTCATTGCACTGCTACATGGTGTCTCTGGATGTAATGNGTGGAAGAATTGGTAGAACCTCCGTGCACTCGACTTCATTGCACTGCTACATGGTGTCTCTGGATGTAATGGAGACATAGCGCCATGTCTCTGGATGTCATGGACATGTCTCCGGACATCCGGAGACATGTTGTCTCCGAATGTGATGGAGACATAGCGCCATGTCTCCGGATGTTATGGAGACACGGCACCATGTCTCCTTCTCTGTATGTTACGGAGAGACGATGTCTACGGAGAAAGATTAAGACATCATATGGGGAGGTAGATAACATGATGTGTGCAGTCAAATCTGAACAAAGGATAAGTTCTTAACTAATTGTCACACGTAATGTTTTTCAATTAACAAAGCCATCATTTGCATTGCATTTCAACCAATAAAGGCTAACCCTCCTCCGCAT
>CAIGRT010033410.1:0-10723 GCA_903798405.1 Fraxinus platypoda
GCAAATTAAATAATTTCCCAACACCCTGGTCAGTTTCAAAATGTGAACTTTCCTCCTTGTGACTTTATAGCTCTTCAAAATCATTCAATGGACATAAGGCTTAGATTCCATTTTCACCATTTTCTTTTGTGACGTTCTTTCCATCTTTGATATTACTTTTACCCAGCTAACTCCTAATGGGTGGGCCCACATGGTTGGTTCCTTTTTGTTGTGAAAATTTGCAAGTTTAGATGGGAAACTTTCATCAGATATATTCTAATCCATCTATCATCCCATGAAAGCGAGCAATAAGGCAAACTCATAAAAAGAGTATTACTATCTTTCCCCCTTTCTCCTAAAGTATGCCCAAAACTTCTAATTACTCCTAATAGGGTGCATAACTGGACAAAGGGGTTTTTCTTTGTTTGTGGTAATTGAGGACTTCAACCCAATGACCCCAACCCTTCTGTTGTTATTCCTAGATGTCATGGTCAATATAGTAAGTATTAGTTCCTTACTCATCTTTTATTTTAAATTTTAATGTTTTCTTACTTGCTATGTTCGTATAGGTAAGCAGCAACCTCCTCTTAATGGTCAAGCTCTTAAAGACCTTCGTACTTTGGTAGCACCTATTCTTAATTTAAGTTCCGAAGCTTGCAAAGCTGAGAGAGTACCCTTCTCTTCCAACTCAATTTTTTACGACGTTGGTATTCAAACTACCATGAGTGAGTTTCTACACTATTTTCTTGTTTCTTGATTTCTCTATTTTCAGGTAATATCTGATTTTTCTTTTTCTTTCGCAATACAAATTGATTCACTGTATGTTTCCTGATGGCCCCTAAGCACTAGAAAACTTTCGTACATCACCCTCTTAAAGAATCGATTTCTGAAGGATCTAGGGGATCTAAGAGTATGCCTTCGAGGGTGATCGAAGGTCCAACTAGGCAATCTCTTTCCTCCCAAGGTGCGGGAGGGTCGAAGTCTTCTACCGCTACTTCAACTCCTGGATCCCTACCTATGGAGTCTGTACTTCCTCTTTCCTGATTCGAATTAGGAATCCCTCCAAAGGGAAGAGAAAAGCACCGGATAGATCCGAGCCAATTACAAATCCTAAATTATCCTATTTTCCCAGGGTTTTACCCCGGATTCTAAGTCCATATTCATCCATTGCCATAACAAAGAGTTAGATTCAAGGGTTTTGTCAGCTCTTCCTTCTTATGTTTCTCGGGATATGAGATCTGTAAATGCTTATTTTAATTAATCTTAGGAAAAACTTGCGATGGAGCTTACCCTTGTGCGAAGGAAAAAATGTTATCGATGCTCATCTCACGCGAGCTATTGTTCTTTGTCATGATTAGTAGGTCGAATATGAGATTTGTGTTTCACAATTTGAAAAGAATGTTAATTCTTTGGAAAAGAATGTGACGTCCTTCAAAAAATTGGGAGAAGTCGAAAATGAGAAAGCCAAATACAAGGAGAAGAGCAAATGTGCTGAAACTTTTGCTACAAGGGAGGTTTCCTTGGTGGCTAATGTTAAGATGGTATCGAAAGATCTGGAGTTGGCCAATGAGAGCTATACAACTTATGCAACAAGGACTAAGAGCAAAGTTTTGCGTCTTAGAAAGGAGCTCCAATTGATGAGGTCTAAATAATATGCTATTTCTAAGGATCTTGATAATGGGAGGAATGAATAGGCTCGTTTCACAATTCATTGGAGAATAACGAGACAAAATTGGCTATTGAAGAGTCCAGCATCTTTGAAGCGAGTGTTCGCGAGGCTATGTAGGAGGGGGATAATAAAGTTCTTGATATTATTAGATGTTATCACCTTGAGTGGAATATGGATTTTGTTTAGTCTCAAAACACAATCTGCGAACATTTCCAATTGTTTATGAAGTATAAAAAGACACGCGAAGGAAACAAAAGCATAAAAGGTTCGCGTCAAGTATACGGACCTTTCCCCATTCAGGCTGGCTACAGGCTATCAGTAAAATACACGTAGGACAATGAATAAAACATGATACTCTGAACAAAATTGGTTATACATTGCCCAAATATTGGAGGAAAATCCATAAATACCTCTAGTTTTGGAAAAAAAAAAAAAAGGCATACAATTTAAATATTTTCCTCTCAAATAGTTATTTTTCCTCTTGCTCCAAGTTAAAGCATTGAAACTAGTGAGGTTAGAAAGAGAAAATCACAGTTAGTGAGACGATTTGGCGGCGAGGAGGAGCCGGTTGCTTATCTACACGAACACAATCAAATAAGACAATGCTTTTAAAGTAAAAAAGCAAATAACGAGCGAAGAAAAAAACGCATTGTATTTATCGTAAAATCAAGGCATAATCACATAAGGATGATAATCATTAGGCTACAGTTCCCAATTACCATGAGCAAAGAAAAAGCTATTTTTTCAATTGTGTATTTCATAGGGAGTACCTACAAGTTTCAGGCAAGTTTTGGAGAAGTGGGGAGAAAGATAATAATATCTCTTATGTTGATGCATTTTATTTCCTGCCTTTATAAGATGGTAGATAGATAAGAAAACCTCTGGAAAAAGCTCACCTTCCAAACCCGCCTTTAATATTGCTCCCACCCGTTCGGGGTAAGTTGGGTGGCAACAATATTAAATGAAGAAAGAATAGTGTGAAAAAAAGGATGAAAGAGGATTCTGAGACCCATATGCATCGAATGTCTATGAATAACAACTATCCAATCATGAGGAGGGTGACTCAGTTTGGAACTGCTCAGGACAAATCATGTCTATGTCAACAAGGATACCAAAGCGATCTCAAATTTCACTCAAATCCTTCTTAGTAATATTAGTTAATATTTCTATGTCCTCAAAAGTCTCTCTATCACAATCGAATCATCCGAAGGGACACAAACCTCATCAACCGTAGGTTGGGAACTACTCCCAGGAATTAGAGACTTCATTAGTCCCAAAAGTGGTGGGATTCATCACAGAATAAGGGTGCACCTCAATGCATTGAGATCTTTCAAAAGAGGAAGATACACCAGAAAATGAGGATATAAGTCTAGAGCTTTCGACTTCAAAATATTATGACAATTTTTGGGAATCGCTCTGAGAAGACATGATAACAAAGACAATTACAAGGACTAAATGAAGAAAGAACGCGTATCTAAGGAAAAAGGTTAAAGAAAAGCAGAATTGCCAAAAGCGAAGATGAGTAGCATGTTAAGCCCATTTAGAAGAGGTTATTTATGTAATTGTACACATTGATCCTCACACATTAGGCGTGAGCTCGCTGGTTCAGCTCGTGTATAAATAGAAGGTTATTGATCTCATTTTGTAATTTTGTAATCAATTCTCAATAGAATCTTTTTCCCCACCATTTATTTCATCTTCAATTCTCTGCAAATCTTCATGGTATCAGAGCAAAGCAATTGAAATGTTTGTGTAATGGCAGAGAATTCGAATGTTGCAGAAGATTTACATAGTCAGTTCGATCATACAAATTCATCTGGCGATTCGTCTGTTGGGAAGATGGCTGTTGAAGATAACAATTCAATTCTCAGTAAATTGATTTATGATCCAGCAGGTCCTTATTACCTTCATCATGGAGATAATACAGAAATGCAAATTATGTCGGTTGTTCTCACAGAAGACAACTACTCCACTTGGAATTGAGCTGTTATCATGGCTCTTAGTGTCAAAAACAAAGAAGGATTTATTGATGGTACAATCGAGAAGCCTAGCAAGGACGATCTTCTGTTTAGTGCTTGGCGACGATGTAACCATGTCATCTCTTCCTGGATCATCAATTCCATTACTAAAAAACTCTATCCTAGTGTGATGCACAAGGATTCTGCAAGAGAAGTATGGATCGAGCTCCGTGACAGGTACAGTCAAAGCAATAGCACTCGTGTGTATGAATTGAAGAAGCATATTGCTTCTATCTCACAGGAGAATGGGTCAATCAGCTCTTACTTCAATAGATTCAAAGGACTTTGGGAAGAATTGGATAATCATATACCTGATATTAATAACACTGGCTATAAGCAAGGTTATGCAATTTTTTATGGGGCTAGATGATCAATTTTCTGTTGTTAGAAGTCAAGTATTGTTGATGGATCCATTGCCTTCATTAAGCAAGGTATTTGCGTTGATTTTACAAGATGAAAAACATAAGGATGTTGTTGCAAAAAGGCAGCAAAACTTCAATGCAACTGCCTTTGCTAGTAGAGTGATGAATAGACCAAGCATAGGTTAGAAATATAACTCATACAATTCATCTAAGAGGAAGGACAAACCTATGTGCAGTTATTGTGGCTTGATAGGCCATATTAGAGGAAAATGCTACAAACTTGTTGGCTATCCTCCAAGTCATAAGTTTGCAAGAGGTAGAACACCTATTGCTAGTGCAGTGGCTCATGTTCCTATTGATAGGAAGTCTGGGGGGTTTACCTCACAGTCGAATGCTCATTTTACTGCTGATCAGTGTCGCAACTCTTGGCTATGCTTGTGCCTCAATTGCACGCACAATTGAATACTGGTAATACAAAATCTCAAGACATTTCAGTGGCTTCATCAGCCATTCCTAAAACTTCTGGTTTTTCAGGTAATCAACCCTGTAATAATATTGATGCGATGGGATAAAATGGATTATTGACATAGGAGCATCTGAACATATGGTATGTTCTAGCAAATATCTGACCACCATTACAGTTGACTCTAAGGCTTTTGTTAAGCTACTAAATGGATACCGTGTTGCTGTTACTAAAGTTGGGACTGTGAAGTTATCAGATGATTTGGTCCTAACTGATGTTTTAGTGGTGCCATCATTCAATTTCAATTTGATATCTGCTAGCAATTTAGTTCTTAAGCATAATTGTTTTCTGATTTTTGTGCATAATGCTTGTTTTGTGCAGGATCTTTTAACATAGAGGATGATTGGGGTAGGCAAACTTGAGGATGGATTACATCATTTTCAAACTCATCACCATCAGTCAAATTTCAAGTCCAAAAGCAAGCCATTCATCAACTCTTGTCAATTCATTGCACATTCTGTCAAACATTCCACTGATTTACCTGTTATAACATGCTGCAGTCCTATTTCCAATTTTCGTTGTAATAAGGCTGTTGCTACTTTATGTAATACTCAAAACATCAGTAAAGTCACTAGTGATATTGATATATGGCATTGCCGTTTAGGTCATGTGCCTGTTTCTAAGCTGTCTACTATTCATAAATATGTTCCTGACATCAGATTTAATAAATTCTTGCATTGTTCAATCTGTCCTATGGCCAAACAACATGAACTTCCTTTTCCCATTAGTGAAACAAGAGCTTTAAAGGCTTTTGACATCATCCATTGTGATATTTGGGGGCCTTACTCTAATCCTTCTTTAGATGGATCTCACTATTGCTGATGACTATAGCAGAGCCACATGGACTTATCTACTGCGAACTAAGTCACAAACCAGACCTATTATCCACACATTTTACTTGTTAATTCAAACACACTTTCAAACCAACATAAAAACATTGAGGTTTGATAATGGAGTAGAGTTTTTAATGACAGATTTCTATCATTCCAAAGGGTTCTTACATCAAGTTTGCTGTGTTGAAACGCCTCAGTAAAATGGGGTTGTTGAAAGGAAACATCAACACCTTTTAAACATCATACCTCTTAGATTATCACTGTAATTTATCCTCCAGGTCACCTACACCCACATCAGACTTTATGGGCAAAGGTCTTGCATCTGGTAAGCAGTATCCAATATCAAATCACCTTACCTATGCTAATTTGTCTTCTACTCACAAACACTATGCCTTGGCTCTATCTACTATGTTTGAGCCTCACACTTTTGAGGAGGCTTCCAAGTATCCTGATTGGTGTCTTACTATGGATTTGGAATACAAGGCCTTTGTTTCAAATTAGACCTGGGATGTTGTTAAGCTTCCAGCCAATAAGAAACCAGTGGCCTACAAGTGGGTGTATAAGGTTAAGCTTCATTCGAATGGGACTGAGGAGAGAAAGAAAGCTCGTCTTGTTGCCAAAGGCTTTACTTAGCAATCAGGCCTGGACTATGAGGAAACTTTCTCCCCTGTAGCAAAATTGGTAACCGTCAAAATTCTGTTGGCTGTTGCTGCTCAGTTACAGTGAGAGTTGCATCAATTGGATATTAGCAATGCCTTTTTACATGGTGAATTGCATGAAGAGGTTTACATGACCATGCCTCCAGGCTATGAGTAGCGAGGGAAGCATGGGGAACACCTTGTTTACAAGTTAAATAAGTTAATATATGGGCTCAAACAAGCCTCCAGACAGTGGAACACTAAGTTAACCTCCTATATTCTGTCACAAAGTTTTCAGCAATCCAAAGCTGATTATTCTTTGTTTAGCAAATACAATGGCTGCTCATATAATGTGATTTTAGTCTATGTGGATGATATCATAATTGGTGGAAATGATTCATCGTATATTGATCAATTCAAGAATGAGTTAAATGAGCAATTCAAGCCGAGGGACTTGGGAACTCTTAAGTACTTTCTTGGTCTCGAAGTGGCTAGAACAGCATATGGCATTTCTATATGCTAGAGAAAATATGCTTTAGATGTCTTGACTGATGCTGGTTATTTGGGTGCCAAACCAACAGCAAATCCTCTCCCACATAATCTGAAGCTGGGTAAGGATGAAGGAAACAATGTCTTGGATGCTAGTGAGTATAGAAGATTGGTGGGAAGACTACTCTATCTAACCATAACAAGACCTGATCTTTCCTATGCTGTGCAATTGCTGAGTCAATTTTTACAATTACCAAAACAGCTTCACATGGAGGCTGCACATCACATTCTGAGGTACTTGAAAGGCACACTAGGGCAAGGCTTATTGTTTGATAGTAAAACTGATCTCCAAATTGAAGGCTACTGTGATGCGGACTGGGCTGCATGCTGTGACACTAGGAGATCCATTACAGGTTATTGCATCTTCTTAGGGAACTCATTAATATCATGAAAATCCAAAAAGCAGCATACGGTATCAAGGTCTTCGCTGAAGCAGAATATAGATCGATGGCAGCTGCTGTGTGCGAGTTAAGTTGGTTGAAAAATCTGCTAATTGATTTAGGTGTGAAGCAATCGAAGGCAGCCCCACTTTTCTGTGATAATTAGTCTGCAATTCACCTATCGAGCAATCCCGTTTTCCATGAAAGGACGAAGTATATAGAGATTGATTGCCATTTAGTTAGAGATAAAGTCCAAGCTGGTGAAGTGAAAATGTTATTTACTACATCTCAAAACCAAATTGCTGATTTGTTGACTAAGGCAATTGGTGGAACCAGATTTAAATTGCTCTTATACAAGATGTGAGTATTGAACATATACTCCTCATCTTGAGGGGGAGTGTTAAGCCCATTTAGAAGAGGTTATTTATGTAATTGTACACATTGATCCTCATACATTAGGCGTGAGCTTGTTGGTTCAGCTCGTGTATAAATAGAGGGTTATTGATCTCATTTTGTAATTTTTTAATCAATTCTCAATAGAATCTTTTTCCCCGTCATTTATTTCATCTTCAATTCTTTGCAAATCTTCATAGCATGAAAAAGGCAAAGAGTCACGAAGAAGGAACAAGAAAGAAAACCACATATTTATATGTTCTAAAAAGAACATGAGCCATCAAATTACACACTCAAACAAATCGCACACGTCTAAATTATCAAGGCAATAACAGCTAGTGCATAGGAATTGTAGGCGGAAGAACACTCGCCTTTAATCAAGACTTCATTATAGGTTGGAAGATGCTCGCCTCTTATCCTTCTGGTGTTTTCGTTTTTCTCATTATTTCGAAATTAATTCAGGTCCAGTCTTGGCTTGATTGTTTCAATGTTCACGCTTTCCCTAGTACTTGCAAAGTTATCCGGCAGGTAGATTTTTCAACTTAGCCTTTATAGCATCGGACACTTACTTTCATAAACAAGGATTTCAAGCATCTTCATGTTTTCTACAATTAGTGTGTTAATTGGCTTTTTGCTTAGTCCAATTGCCAAAGTGATATTTCCTTTTGAAACCAATATATTTCCAGTAAAGCCATACAAAAGNATAGCATCGGACACTTACTTTCATAAACAAGGATTTCAAGCATCTTCATGTTTTCTACAATTAGTGTGTTAATTGGCTTTTTGCTTAGTCCAATTGCCAAAGTGATATTTCCTTTTGAAACCAATATATTTCCAGTAAAGCCATACAAAAGTTCGACCATAGGCATCTAGAGGTGAATAACCTGCATTTGGTTAAAAGTATTTCCAGATAGAATATTTACAAGACTTATTATCCTTCAATATACGGCTAAGGCCATTGTAAGCCATTATGGTTCGCTTTACCAATGCATCGTAGATGGGATATACGATTTCCTATTCATCACCATTATTTTAAATATAATCAAAAGAGATACAGTTTTTTAGGATTACCTCAAATCCATTTTTTTAAATGCGGACTTCTTAGTCGCGATTGGGAACCTAGTGGGTCACACATAAAAGGAGAACTAGAAGAATGAGATTTACCAATTAATTAATTGACAAGTGTTGGATAATTAATTAATTTGGTTGCTTGTTGATAGGCCCGAGTTAATTAATTTGATTGATTAATTCATGGACCAAATTTAATTAATTGGATTAATTAAATATTGGATCAGATTAAGTTAAGCAATGAGCGAAACCCGTTTGGACTTGTATTAATAGGCTGCTAGGGTTTGAAAAAATTAGTAGAGAAAATAATTATTCTTGCTAGCACAAGAAAATTAAAAACCCTAGTTCTCTCAATCTTGTTCCCTGTGTGGATTTCCATTGGAGGCTGGATAGTTGGATAGCTGTGGATTGTAGATCGTGATTGTTCGTGTTACAAGATCAGCAACGGAGTTTGCAGAATCTACAAAAGGTATAATTCTATCACAATTTCTATCTAAACACAAAGCAGATCCTTGGTGGGAATTGAAATTGTTTTATTTTCCGCTGTGTATGATTAAGTAAATTCCCAACCGCCAGACCTTCACAACATTCTTGTCGCTATCGAACATTCCGTCCCTGATAACAACAAAGTCTTCTTGTTGTTAACTAGTCTTCGGCCAAGCTTTCTTGAATTCACCACCATCACGATGAAACACCCAAGGCCATCCTTCTCTGAGCTCGTCAATCAACTTCGAAACCAAGAGCTGCTGTAGAGTCTGTTCTCTAAGCCAACCAAATAAGCCGTCGGAGCTTATGCATTCACTGGAAAAAGAAGAAAAACTTCTTCTCAATGGGTCGTGGTTTCCAACCCAAGCATTTAGATGGTGTTTGGCGGGGATTAAAATTAGATTTTTAGTAGATTGTGATAAAAAAAATTTGAAATGTGTGGTTGAAAAGTTGTGGGATCCTTGAAAGATGTGGTTAATATTGATTGTTTGACTTTGACTTGGATTAAAATCAGGTTTTAATCCGGACCAAACAGGAGCTTAACAAGTTTGGGCCTTCATACAATCAGCCCAGAACCAACTATGAAGCCCAACATGGAATCTCCAGAGATGAACACTTTTATGCTCAACAACCTGAATATCCGAAAAATAATCAAAGCTACCGAGTCAATCAACAATCTGCATGTCAAAATGGATCTGGGTCCCATGGCAATATTGAGAACACTGATCGTCGTCCACTACCGCCAGGATGTCATAGAATGACTCCAGCTGAACGTGTTATGTGTCGCAATGAGACATGTCAACACTGAAAAATAATAGGCTATATTGCTAAGATTTGTTGGTGGTATATTTTGGAGAAAAGAAAATGGAGGAACTTCCACAAGCACTAGTAACATTAACGCTAGACAACAGTGTTGTTGAAACGGAATGGACCACTGACACTGGAGCATCTCACCACGACTGGTAATCCAAATATGCTTCAAAATCTTTGTCAATATTTTGGTTCTAATCATGTTTCAATTGGAGATTGTTCACAGCTCAATATCTAAGGAATTGTAGATACTGATGTCAAATACAAAAATTCTAACTTCCCATTACGTAATGTTTTATTAGTTTCCTCATTACAAACAAAAAATAAAAAAAATTGTTATCGATTTGCCAAACCACTGATCAATTTTCTGTAAACATGGAATTGACTAATAATAGTTTTTTTGTGTTAAGAATCGAGAAACAAGACATGTCATCGTCACAGGGAGGTGTGAAGGTGGCTTGTATGTTCTTGCCAATCCACCAGGGCTCACTTCTCAAATCGATTCAAGTCAGTCTCTGTCGATGTGTGGCATCGACGTTTAGGACACCCTCAACCTTCTTCTCTACTTTTGTTAAAGAATAAAGGTTTTATTAAAATTGTTTGTTCTATTAAAACACAGCATTTCTGTGATAACTGTGAGTTAGGAAAATTTAAAAGTTACCCTTTTATCAACCTGAACATTCTTGTGTGTCTGTTTTTGACAAAGTTCATTGTGATTTATGGGGTCCAGCTCCAATATTATCAATAGGTTACTTTCGATATTATGCATGTTTGGTTGATGATTACTCTACTTGGATTATTCCCATGAAACGTAAATTTGACTTCGCGAAAATCTATTTTGCTTTTGAAAAATATGTTGACAGACAATTTGGAAAAAAATAAAAATCTTTCGTTCTGATGGTAGTTTATCAATAACACAATTGGTTCACATTTTCAAACTCAAGGCATTATTCGTCAAATCACCTGTCCACACACATATCAACAAACAGGAATTGTTAAGGGATATATATCCCAC